>PVHY01014750.1:0-37681 GCA_004024945.1 Uropsilus gracilis | reverse complement strand
TTTTTTTTTTATTTATATATAAATTTCACAACATTGTAATCCCCAGGGTTTACCCCCCCTCCTCTCCATCCCCCCCACCCCGCCCTTTCCCTCCTGCTCAAAGTTGTGCTCTTCAGTTTGGTGCTTAAGTTGTTTTGACTTCTCCCCAAGTCTTTTGTTTATTTTTTCACTGTATCCCATATGTTAGTGAAGTCATTTGGTTTCTGTCTTTTTCTTCTTATTTCTGCTAATATTATTCCTTCTAAGTACATCCATGTTGTTATAAAATCGTCAAATTTGTCATTTTTAATTGATGAGTAATATTCCATTGTGCATATGTACCACATTTTTTTCATCCAGTCATCTGTTTTGGGGCATTTAGGTTGCTTCTATGTCCTTGCAATTATAAATTGTGCTGCAGTAAACATCCGAGCACAGGTGTCCCTTTGTACCCACATATAGGTCTCTTTTGGGTAGATTCCCAAGAGAGCAATTGCTGGGTCAAATGGTAGTTCCATTTTCATTAACTTGAGCCGTTTCCACACATGTGCGTGTAACCAAAGCACTAAAGACATCAACTGCAGTTTTCACTTGGACTAGACCAGACAGCCTGGTCAGCTCAAGTTCACCTCTGACCCCTATAAAGGCCCAGGTTCCAAAGGTGCTTGTGTCAGAGGGAGGTCAGTCAGTGCTCAGTTAAAATGGTGCAAAATCACTGGCCTTTTGGCCAGGATAGGGATTACGTCTGCCTCCAAGCAACCAGGTCTAATACCACCAAGAGGCAGGTGACCCAATGACCAGAACTCCGAGTGCATTTTTCAACCTTAACCAAGGTCTGTTCTGTTCCACGAGAGCATCTCCAGAACAGCTGCCAAACCTTTCGCTTCCCTGACAGTCCCATGAAGAGCAACAGACACAGGAGGCTGGCAAAACCCAGCTTGCAGTCCCCAGACCCTACCCAGAAAGCTCTGCCCTCAAACCCACATGACAGACACAGCTGGACCACCATGACTCCCAGTTCCTCTCCCTGAGGCGGCATCTCTCATCTTTCAGGTTGGATATCTCCAGCTCAGACATTCCATCCGAAATGCTGAAAATGGAACTACCATTCAACCCAGCAATCCTACTCCTTGGAATCTACCGAAAGGATACAAAAACACTAGTTCAAAAGGACACCTGTATTCAGTTGTTTATTTGCGGCACTATTTACAACAGCCAGGATATGGAAATGACCCAAATGTCCCAAAACTGACTAATGACTGAAAAAGACGTGGCATATTTACACAATGGAATATTATCCTCAATCAAAGAAGACAAACTAATGTCATTCATAGCAATATGGATGGAGCTAGAAGGAATCATGTTAACACAAATAAGTCAGAAAGAAAAAGAGAAATATGGGACGGTCTCACCTATCCAAAGGATACAAGGAGAATAAACATATAAACAAAGAAGGAAAATTTAAAACTGCCAACAAAACTGAAGTATAGAATGAAAGAAGGGGGAGGGTGAGACTGGGGGAGGGAAAGGGCACAGGAGATTAAGATGGTGCACAGGTGATGGGGTGATAGGGAATCTCGGGGCAGAAAACGATGTAATATAGATGTGTGCGTGTGTGTGTGTGTGCAATCAACAAAAAAATGTAGTAAGAAATAAATTTTCTTAATAAAATAATGTAAAAAAATAAATAAATGCTTGGGCCCCATCCGAGCTCACACATGCTGACCTGGCCTTACCCACAGCCCTCCCCACCCACCCCGAAATAAATAACAGTCTGGTGCTCCTTCTCTTCTTCTATGTCTCTTTGGGAAAAGCAGACTTTACTCACTAACCTAACGAGTGTATTTAAAAATTGCAGCTGACTGCCATAGTAAATTCATGTCATGTTGTTTTTGGTTTGTTTTTTTTTTATGATAGATAATATTTCAGAGATTCGGTCTTGAATGGAACCAAAAAAAAAAAAATCTTCTTAGAAAAACAATTTCTGTTCAGAAATTCAGCTGCCCAGCTTTCAGCTGTGACTTCTACAGAGAAAACATGTTCTGAATTCCTGCAGACAGGCAACAAAGCTAACTAGTGACTGGCACACAGGACGTTGTGTGTAACTTACACCTAACATGGGAAACTCCAGTCATGGTGCTGCACCTTTAAATCTCATTAAGGCCCTTCTAGGTATCAAAGGTGGACCAGTCATGCCATTTCCTGAGTCCTGTCAAGCACAGGTTACAGGAAATTGACAAAAGAGCTTCCATTAGTCTAGCCAAAATTCACATGGCCCTATTATTAAGATGCTGCCGAGTCTGATCACCCTTTTAATCTATCAAAACTCCAAAAGGATAATCTTTTAAAAGCTTCCCCTTTTCCCACCCTTCCAACATTCAAGTCCTTTTTCTTTGTTGCTTAAATCAAGGTAAGTTGATTTTGTGCAAAGTTTGCAAGAGAGACATGGCTGGTAGCTGACAAAAAAACAAACAGGAGACTTTTCTACCTGGAAACTGTTCCCTTTGATTCAAGACTGAATGTCACCACTTTGTAAACAAAGATGATTAAAAAATGCTGCTTTCGTTTTGGGTTTTTTGGGGGGTTTTTTTGTTTTGTTTTTTTTTTGGGGGTTTTTTTTTTTTTTTTAGCCTTGAGTCTTCTCACAGTACCTGGCACACTCAAAACCCCCCATTAGGCGCACCAGAAGAATACTCAAAGGGATTACGTGCTCTTTGCTGGTTTTGTTTTATAAGCCAGGGGCCATTGAAAGAAAATAGAGCCTCCCGTCCAGGTGTCCCTGCTTGGCAAAATAATGGACGCAGATTGATGTGATCTGGAGGTAAAGGACATTAACATCCTCAGACCTCCGGCAGGCACACTGCCAGGCCAGCTCCGGAGAGGCCCTGAAGAGCAGAGCCAGCCTCACTCGCACCCCCAGACATCTTTCGATAAGGGCTTTTATTCCCGGACCAGGCTGCGAGGCAGGTGCTCCTCCCCCTGGCGCGGAGCGAGCCAGGCGCTGAATGGTGAATGGGCGGGCAAGATGGACGGCCTGCATTATTGATTGAAGACGGCCAGCTGACGGTACGCTGCGCCTCCTTTTATTTATTTCCACAAGGTACATCTTTCTCCAAACTGAATTGTCTTTGATTTAAAAGCCGGGGGTGTCTTCCCCCACCCTGCCACCACCACTACGACCACCCCCCCGCATCCACACCCCCCAAAACTGAATCCCATATCCACACAGCTGCTGAAAGGCAGCCCGGTGGCAGTTACCTACCGAGGCGAGCTATTGTGCTGCCGAAGGGAAGACAAGGCCCGCGCTGGGAACATAATTTTGATCATTCCTGTTCAAATACGCTGCGCGTCAATCAGAGAAGTTTGAAGAATATGATAATTACCAAATAGATCCCTGGTCTAGCATCAGTATTGTTTGTTGCAGTGGCCTGAACGGTGATAACGGTTTTCACCGTGTCATCCGGGGAAAACTTCCAAATAACCTGCTTTCCATGTGCACCTCAGAAATAGACTGGGATACGGAGAACAAATAGCAGGGGCCGCAGCAGTCAGTGACAGGTTTGATGCTTAGTGATCCACCGGCGATGGCAACAGTAATATGGCATTAATGAAAGGCCCCCACCTGGAGATCACCTCGCAGTCAGAGCACCCGCTTGGAGCACAGGGCCAGGACTTCCTGGGTTCATTCGGTATTGGACAGTTGACTCAGTTTCTTTCACCATGTGTGGGACCTTGCCACACTCCAGAGCTCATTCTGTGTCTGTGTGTATAAGCAGGAGCAAGGAAGTCCACTGAGATACCTAGCAGGTGAACAATGCCTACTGGGACTTAATCTGCTTCACTTTGAAAGTCATCCTCCCCACCCCAAGACAGGCTGGATATGAAATCAAAAAGAAGCCCTTCAGACACCCTCAGCTTTGCCTCTACTTTGAAAACTGACTAGAAACCTACCCACCCAGCAACTCTACCCTGGCCCAGTTTCCTTTGCACCCCCTCATCATCCCCAGCCCTGAGTCTGGTCAAGAGGATCATTGCCAGCATGCCAGGGTCTGAATGAACTGGATGGGGTTGGCAACCCCCTGGAATTCTTGTGAGCTATCTCAGAGAGAGAAGCTCCTGGTGTGATTCAGAAACTTGGCTTAACAGGCTTCCTTATACCTGTAGGCTCAGGACCACTTTGTAGGCAGCCTTCCCATCCTCTCTACCAGCTGGTATCTCCCTTATAGTTCAGTCTTCCTATAGAAACCTTATTCACAATCCACTGGGGATATCCTGCTGGGGATTTCTGGATTTCTGTCATTCGCCTGTGCTGGTGCCCTTTCTCCTGCTCTGAGAACACTCCCAGCCCTCTTGCTCCATCAGCCGAGACATTACCAGGTCACCCTGCCTCCTATCTACCCAGCCCCCAAGCTCCAACACCAGGGCTGACTCTCAGGACACCCCATTTGATAGCTGGTGTGCACACTCTTGGGTGGAGTTACAACGGCTGTAGTAGACACGGTCTTACATATCACCCAGTGTGGCACCCCTCAGTCTGCAGGTGAGGAACCCAAACTGTAGACTTGAGTTTCTCATCACACAGACCAGAGATCTCACCCCTCCCCATGCGGCTTCACAGGTTTCACGAGGGCATCCTCACCCCACTATCAGGTCCAGAGCTTCTGGTGGTGCCCCTCCCTCTAGAGGAGCGTGAAAGCTGGTAAATGGAATCCCAGCCACCATACTGATTTAGGTTGCTGATGACCCTGAGTTTGTTCTCTTTTTTATGTTTCTATAGTATATAACCTTCTCTGGAGTAAATTATCTAAGCTCTTCTCATCCCACCTTAATCTCTTTGCCCCTCCTTCCCCTCCTCTCATGCTGATTCCACAACAGCAGTGAACATTTTCCTAAACTTCCAGTTCTTCTTCCCAACTGTCACACCACAGGCTTCCAGTACTTACTGCTAGAAGTAAGAGAAGATAAAAACAAATCCCAGGAGAGGAGTTGCCAAGGGAAGAAAGCCCCTCTGGACCCCTGTCTTTGTCTACCAGACTGCACCATCACACACACATGCACACACACTCCCACCAGCCCCCACCACCACCCTATCTGGGAAGTCCTCAGTCATCCTCATCTTCTCTCAAGTATGACATTAACTTTGCTGGGTTTTGTCTTCATCCCTCCCAGGTTTGGAATCATATTTTTCTCTTTTGAACAAGACAAGAAGTGACCATTGTTACTCACCAGTAAGTGATAAGGGTGCATACAAGCAGGCATACAAGTGTGTTCAATTCAGAGGTAATATCAAAATGAGGTAGATGAGGAAGGCTTCATAAGGAAAGAGTTTTGAAATGGGCCTAGAAAGACAAATAGGATTTAGACAGTGATTTTCCAGTCAGGGGCATGAGGAGACAAAGTCATATAAGACAGATCCAATATGGTAGAAGGGAGCTAACCAGGACCAAGCAAAAATTGCAAGGTTGCTCAAGGCACCACCAATGTCCACCAGTGACACAGGCAAGAGGCTTCTTACGATCACTTGGGTGAGTGGCGAAAACTAGGGTGGGGGGAAGAGAAGGATGGAAGGTAGGGAGGCCTCTGGGAGGCCAAAGCAACCAAGTGTAACTCAGGGGCCCCAGCCAAAGACAGAGGGCTATCAGAAAGCTGTGGCTGAGTGTTAAGAACCCTGGGGACATTTCCCGCCTGGGTCCCCCTCTCTGCCAGCATCTGCCACAGAAGGGATAATGAAATATTCATTCTATCTGATCTAGGGCCACCCAGGCAGGATCATGTCACAAGATACTTTAATGACCACAATTCAGCTACACAGCCTGACTGTGAAGGAAGAATTCCTCTCCCTCCCCATCCAAATCCAAAAGGATACAACAAGAAACAGGAAGTTGGGGCTCAGAAACTGAGCATAGGACCCCAGAAGACCCCCTGTTCTTTCCCTGCAGGTACCCACCAATTCAGCCTTGTTCCTAATCCACTGGAGTGAGCTGTTCTTTGGAGTATGGTGTCACTCCAGAACTAATAACATGTGAAAGTCTAATTGTATTAGCAATTTCCCATCATATTCTATTAATATGTATCATATTGGGATCCATTTCCACTAATGTGACATGAAAGGCAGTAATGTGATTACTTTTTTCATGAAAACAAATGCTAATATAATTAAGTGTTGACCACATAGGCTGGGAAATATGGGGACTAGCAGGTATTTGGGACTTTCCTACTCTAGAAGAAAGAGTGCAGGAAGGAGATGTCAATCAGAATTCAGCAAAATATGTCAGTACCTGACCATGGAAATTCGTGGTCAAAACCTGCTAACCAAAGAGTATTCTCAAGAACCAGTGCACCCAACAGAAGGCCCAGTGGGCAGCAATATAGGATAGGGGTGATGTGGCTGTTGACACAGAGAAATTCAGCTTCATATTTTGCAATTCTTCTAGCCAGAAATCTTGGAGCAAGTGAATTTCCTCAAGCCTTAATTTCACCATTTGAATAACAGGGGAAATAGCATCAAGCTCAGAGGCTTTCATTAGAAATCAATGAAATTACACTTACAAAACACTTAGCATCGTGCCTGGTAAGTTGTAAATGCTCATTAAATACTAGAGCTTAGTGATGTGATAAGGATAGGTGCAACCTAAGCTAACCTTTTGCTCAAGAATACTAGTTTGAGCAGATAGCCCTTTGGAAGAGGATTTTGCTCTCCTGGAACAACCTAGTTTCTTTGGAAGATGTGGCAGGAAACACTGCATTCAAACTGCAAAGGAAAGAAAACATGGGAAATGAAAACCAAACTGACCCACAAACTCTCCTGAATTCTATTTACTGCTGAGCTAAGAATGAGTGAGATCTTAGCCTCAAACTTCCAAACAGATCAAGTACCACTTTGACATGTTTCATCTAGTGCCTCTGTCTATCTTCCCTCCTAGGTCAGAAGTGAAGACTCCAAAGCCCCTTTCTGTGTCCTCCAGGAAAAAAGGGGGGTGGTATTTACCTGAGGACTCAATCACTGCCAGGGACACAAAAGGGATGAACTGATCACCACATGCCCTGACCCAGGCTCTACACCCACCAGGAGGTAGGCTCTCCAAGTAAGACATGGCCAGAGGGTGTTTCAGAGATGTTCCCTCATCAGAGCTCCTGGAAAAGGAAAAGTGGGAGAAGGGAGAAGACCAGAGGGTTTCTGTGGTTGCTCCCAGCAAGATCAGTGCAAGCCAAGACAGGTTTTGGCTACTTGGAGGCTGCCAGAGCACTTTCTGCCCAGAGTGACACCAGGTCATTTCCAAGTCCCCTCGTCACTGCAAGAGTATCTGGCTTTGCAACACTCACCTGAGAGCATGAAGCCACTTAGCTGTCAGCTCTGTCCTCTGACAAGTAACTCCAGGTCTTTCCATCTTCCAGCATCCCAACAGCAGAACTGTCCCTAGGATATCTGGAAAGTGTACTCAGGAAACAAGAAGGACTTGTTCAGGCTACCTGGTATCCCTCTGTGCAAAGACAGACCAAAAATTTCATTTTCTGCCTCAGAGAATTCCATGTACTTGGAGTTTTACATGGTATAGAATTACACTGGACTGGTCTTTTCACAAGAGGTTTACATACTGAGTTTCATGAACTGTATGTAATACATGAAGCCTTAGAAAGGCTTCACCCCATTTTACAGATATGGAAGTTGAGACTGAGAAACTAAGCGACCTGCCACAGGCCAACAGCCAGCAAGAAACAGAACTAAGAATTAAATCCAGTCAAATCCAGTGTTCCTCTCCAGAGCAGACCAGCCTTTGTGGGCAAATACTTTTTCCTGCCAAAGCTACAGGAAATTCACCGAGAGCTGGAACTGCCATTCACTAAATCCAGTGAAACTAGGAGTGCTGGGTTTGATCCCTGCCTCCTCCTCTCACCAACTCCATGAACTTGAACTATTATTTGACCTCCCTGAGCAGGGTGGTCATGTAAGTTATAGTCTAGACCAGGACACACCTGAGACAGAAAGAGAACAGCAGTCTGGATGCTGGAACCATAGATATCCAGAAATGGAAAGCCAAGGCCCCTCAAAACCCCCCACACTCATGTGTGAAATAAGGGGGCTGAATGAAACCTAAAGGACTGCTCCAGGGCTGAGCACAGGAGCCACCCTGAGTCTATGAAGGGGGAAATACACTCACCTGGACAACTGAGCAGGAACATGTAATGGTGAGCAGTAGGGGCTGAATGAGTGCTCCCTGAGTGAATGAGAGGGGAAGTGTTCCCACGGAAGCACACATGTTATGTAATATACTTCAATTCTGGGAAACACTATGAGACACATGAAATAAAGTCATCCCTAATCTCACTGCTGTAACCCTCTTGAGAGTTTAGTGCATTTCTTTGCTTATTTGTATCTATGTTAAGACAACATAGATACAAACAAATATCTTTTCATGAATGAAAAAGTATGTGATCCAGCTCTGTCTGTCAACATAGAAAGATTGATCGAATAGGTTAATTGTTGCATAATATTCCACTCCGTGAGTGAAACATGCCATTTCCCATTACTAGACATTCAAATTGCAGCCAACCTTTCCATAAATCAATTAAAAAAGAATGTCTTAAACATACGTCTTAATACAGATGCAATACCCTAGTATTATTCTATTTGGCTGGATTTCTTAGAATGTAAAATGCTTTCACCTAATACCAAACTACAGACCAGAAATGTAACCTTCGATGCTCCAAATCCCTCCAACACTTATATGAGTTCACCCTCTTCCTGCACATTTGCAGCTTCAAGTTGTGTTTGTTTTTGCAAATCTGCTGATGGGGAAAAAAATGCTATTTTTAATCCACATTTCTTTAATAATTGGTAAAGATGAGTATCTTTTCAAATGTTCACCTTTCCTGGACACATATGCTCCATAAATTATCTGTTTGAACTTTTGCCCATTTTTCTAGGGGTTGTCTTTTACTCTTTGTTTTATAAGGCTTCTTTCTATATTAAGAGTATTAACTCTTTACAGAGGGTATAACTATCTTCACCCAATTGGTGATTTGCGTTATAAATAGATAGATACTGTCCTTTGTCAATATAAAACACAAAATGTTTTGCTTTTGAATTTTTGAATTGCTGGTTCCTCCCCTCCCACCTCCCAAAGTTTCAGGAGTTTCTGTCCTTCCACCAAGTTTGTTAGCATAGGAGCCACAATAAAAGCTCCAAGGCTGAGTGTTTCCTAGAGCCACATGGGTCTCCCTGACCTTACCGAATTGCTACTGGGCAAGGCGCAGGAGTCAAGAACAGTAAGCCTTTTCCCAATTTTCCACTGCAATGTCGCAAAGAACAAAGATGATTCAGTTCACACTGCCAGGGCCAGGGGGTGGGTGCAAGGGGTGGGGGCCAGTTCAGAACTGTGGTGAAGGAGTCCTTAAAACCCATGTTTAGCGTTTATCATAAGAATTCACTAGAGTTTTGTTTTCTACTCCATAATGTACTGATATTTATTTTGCTATGAAAGCAGTATTTTCATTATTAACCAAGTAAATTACCGAGCTTCCCCTCCTTAAGATCATCTACCAGGTTTATGAGGCAGCTTCCAGAGGTAACTGAACCCCAGTCTGAAGCATTTTTAACCCTGTTATTAAGATTAGAGCAAAGCTGAGAGGAGAGGCAGTGTCCCATCGACAAAACCCACGCTTGGGAAACTTAACGCTCCTTTAGGGCGTGCATTCTGCACTGGTCCTGAGTTTGGGGCTAGTGTACATAAGATCTGGGTGTTCAAGCTTCTTAGCTGACGGTCCCCTATTTCTCCCCATCCTGCCCTTCCTCCACAAATGCGTCCAGCTCCTTTACCTTCCTTCAACTCACCCCAACCTTTCCTCACCATCACCAAACTCCTCTAGATGCTCCACAATTTTCCAACAAAGCTGCTTACTCTCCCTGCCCTGGAGTCACAGGGCAGACCCTCAAGTGGCCTCCTGAAAGGCCAGGGCCAACAAAGCCCTCCTTCACTGAGGCTCAGCAAGCCTAGAACATGGTGTCTTCGGCTGAACACTCAAGGCCAAGTTAGCTACAATCAGTCGCTGGCATATAAAACAGGACAGAAAACCAGAACCGCATCATAAGACCCCAGGGAAAATGAAATGATTTAATAAAGACAAAGGCCTTAAAACAGTAGCTGATACAAAGTAAGCACCCAACGAATGCTCACCATTGTGATCATTTTATAGCAATGGAAGTGCTCTATGA
Source organism: Uropsilus gracilis (assembly GCA_004024945.1). NCBI lineage: Eukaryota > Metazoa > Chordata > Mammalia > Eulipotyphla > Talpidae > Uropsilus > Uropsilus gracilis. The sequence goes on along the minus strand of PVHY01014750.1, from coordinate 27,489 downwards.
GGGCTTGGGATGAAATAGTGCTTGAGCCATTGTGCCCATCCACAAGAATAAGCCATTCCCATCCTAGGAGCCAGGATGCATGGATGAAAGGGAGTAGGGGGACGGGATGAGGCGTTGATCAAGCAGATGTGTTGCTTGAACTATCCCTCCGTCTTGAATAGGAGGGATCACTTGCTTCCTCGGCTGCTCCTCGAGAGATCACAGGATATAGGTTCTTGGTTAGCATTACTTCCAGCAAAAAAAAAATAAAAATAAAGAGATCTGGATAAGCAACAACCACCTCTGGAACCTGATTTTTCAGATGGAATTACTGCCCCAAGTCTTACATTTCTCTCGGTAGATCCGCAAAGGCAGCTCCTGTCACCTCTCCTCTCCCTCCAGTTCTAAGCAGCGCTGTAATTTGCCCCTGCTATGCCATTTCCACTCCAACCGCCCGTGGGGTCCTGTTCCCAGCGTGGCCCTACCTTGTGCTAAATACAAAAGATCAAAGCTTCCACAAAGCCGCAGCAAGAGGACAGAGGAGATCAGGTTATCTAGGCCATTCACTGCACACTATACACACACACACACATACACACACACACACACACATAGGCGTGCACGTGCATATGCACACACTCTGCCAGATTATAAATTGCAAAGCCAAACAAGCCATAAACTCTTATGAGGGACAAGGGGGGGAAGCCATGCCAAAGAGATAACAACCATGTCACATTTCAGACATGAGCAGGTTTGGGGTGGGGGCTCCCAAACAGGGGTTTGGGCTGGAAAAGCTGACAGCCCCTCAGAACTAAGCAGCTCGACTGGGTGCCACTATAATAAATCAAAATCAGTTATGTAAAGTGTAAAATTATCATTTGGAAATCACTCTCTCTGAATAATTCAATCATTGACTTTCACATCAAACAACCATTTCCACCACCCACACACACAGTTCAGTCTCACACTGGTCTTAAACTCTCTTTAATTATCGGCATTAACCTATCACATTGCTATTTCATTCCTATTTCATCCTGGGGGAGGGGTCAGTGATTATTGTAAATCACAATGAACTGAACGAGAAGGACTTTCAGCTGTCCTTCCGCTCAGTTCCAGAGTCCCCTTGATCTGATGGTGACAGGTCTGCAGCCATCCCTGCACAAATGCATTACAGATGCCAGCCAAGACAGAAGGGCCAGGGAGCCCAGCTCGCAGCTGTGTGTTTCCATTGCCCCTCTGCACATCCCAGGCTGAGCAGAGATGGCTACGGGGCCTTTAGCTGGTAGATGGACTATGTGGGCCCGTGTAAACAAGGTTCTCCTATACCCCACTGAGCAGCCTTTACCCTAAAGCAATAACAAAAAGTGCAAAACTCTTAATTGTCTAAAGCTAATCATTCTCCCCACCTCCCTCCCCAAAAAACAGCTTACCGAGTCCTAAGTGAGTGTCCTATTATATTATTATGGGGTAGCTCGAGTCCTTGCTTTAGTGATTCCCAAGAGAGAGGGGCTGGATGCGAGATGAAATATTTCAGTTTTTTCCTTCAATTTGGCTGAGAGTCTAACCTCCTAGTTCTGCATATCTAGAAGTGTCCCCTGTTCCCCCACTACCCCCTTCACATTTCAAGTCTTCAGTTACTGCAGATTTAGCAGTGGAGAGCCACCACAAGGAAAATTCAAGAAGAGGATAATGATATTTCTATAGAGATGTCCACTGCAGCAGGCTATAAGAGAGAAAGAAGAAAACCATCAAAACGTCAACCACAGTGCGTGCATTAAGTCATGACATGTCCATTCAACAGAATGCATTTCACCCACTGAGGATCCTATTGCACATGCGCATTTAAGAGCTATGGGAGGTTGTCCACAGTACATTGTTAAAAGGAAACATCAAAATCGGGTGAATGATGCAGAATCAGGTGAACATGCTTGATTCTATTTTTGTTCTAATGCCTAAGAAGAAAGAGGACAAATTATGCTGGAAGGTATTCAAAATCTTTTTTTAAATAATTTATTTACATATAAATGTCACATCTCTGGGGTTCACCCCCCTGACTGTTCCCTCCCTGTCCCATCCCCCCCACCCCGCGCCCGGGTTGTGTACTTCAATTTGGTTGTTGGCTTGTTTTGACTTTTCTTCATGGATTTTTGTTTATCTTTCCCATGTCCCATATAGTAGTGAAACCATTTGGTTTCTGTTTTTTTCTTTTTGACTTGTTTCTGCTCATATGAATTCTTCTCTAAGTCCATCCATGTCATCATAAAATCGTCCAATTTGTCTTAATAATGGCGGTTATATCTTTCTGAGTAGCATTACTATACGTGCTAGTCACATCTCACTTTCTACTTTAATTCCACTTGCATTCTCTAATTAGTCTACAGAAAGAGCAGGAGGCTAGAGTGATTAATAGCACGAACCTGGAGCCAGCCTTCTGGAGTCAAATCCAGTTCTGACACATAGGGATATGACCTCAGGTAAGTTATTTAACATCTCAGTGCCTTGGTTTCTCCATCTGTAAAATGGGGAAATGATTCCAAACTCTGTAGATCATTGCGAAGATCAGCTGAGTTAATTCTGTCAGGTGCTTACAGTCAACTGGCATACAGTAAACACTACCCAAGTGTTAGCTATGATTACTAAGATAATCATATACTTCCTGCATAATTAAAAAAAAAAAAAAAAACACCCAGGGCCTCGGGCCAGCTGTCAGATCTCAGACACATCCGAATCTCCTGGCATGACTTTCCTCAGTAGTAAAATGAGCGAATTAGATACATGACCTCAAAGATCTGTCCCCATTCTGAGCACAATTCAACGGGGACCCTTCCATCGGCCCCACGTGCAGCACAGAGGGTAAAGGGGATGCTTCAAAGCAGGCTGAGTGGGAGCTGGTGGGAACAGGGAGAGACGGGGCCCTTGAGACAGACCAGAGAAAGTGTGCACACAGGGCTGGGGGGAGGGGGAGACCAAGTATGCCAGCCAGCCAAGGCGAGCCGCCTCTCCTCTCAACTATGTGATTAAGTGACTGGCTTCTTTTTCACAAAGCCAGACTCAGCTCAAAGAACCTCAGGGACTATTTTAAAGAAAAGTTATTCCTTTGTTTTTAATTGTAATTAAGTAGGTATTTTATAATTTTTAAATGGTGCAATTTACATGTCACTTGCATGATGCGCTGGGTACCCTTCACCAGAGGGAGAGAATGTAAGTTTAAGAGGACTGCTGTGTATTATTTTGTGATTAGCGAAGTGCATTTACGCGATTGTGAGTACAACGGAGATACTGGGATATTTCGAGGCTTCATTAAACATGCCAGAACTTTAACAAATTTATGTGGCGCCAAAGTTTATTCATGTTCAGATTTCATTCATCCTTCTTCCCATACTTTGACAAAATGTTTAAGTTAGTTTCTCATTTTATTTGTCTACTGAGTTCCCTAAGTTAGGGAAATTAGTATTGTGTGTGCGGTTTGATTTAATTAGCAATTGGGGAAATCGGCCTGGCATGTTTCATGGAAGCTTGGGGAAATTGTCAATTAGCATTGTGTTAATTGGTGTCTGCCGTCCTTGCTTTTTAGTTTTTAACCCCTTTTACCTTGTTCCCTCTTTCAGTATGTAAAATCTGGCTGTTTATTATTCTTTAAATAAAGGATTAATTGCCTGAATTCCTGCCTCTGCTCCGTGTCCTTTTTCTCCCCGAGCAGATGGGGAGTTAGGCAGGCCCCGTGGTGGCAGCCTTGCCTCTTGCAGGCCCTGGTCCTCCCTGGCACAGGAGGAAGCGCTCTCTGCCACTCTGTCCCGTGCCCAGCCTGACACTTCCTTGCTGCTGTTGGCAGTGCCCGGTAGACCTCAGTCCACAAACCCCAAAGATGCTGCCTGGCTCTCGAGCAAGCCCCCCTGCTTCTTCTCGCAGAGCCTGTAGCCAGTGTACTGGGTCTGAGCGGCTGCTTGCCTTGCCCAAGTGGCACCCTCCTGGAGGGCGGCTGGCAGAGTCCTCCAAAGGCAGCAAAGAGGATACATGTAAGCACCTCCTGGGAGCCAGACTCTCACCTCACAGCTTCCCCCAAAAGGCTAACAGTACAGAGGCTGGGATTCAATTCTACTAGTAGGATGCAAGGTGAGCCTTTGTGCCTTCAGCTCAATGGCCTTTTCCAGAGTCCACCCTGCTGTGATCCATTTGGTCCTGCAACTGACACCCGAATCTGTGGGGAGCCTGGTGGAAATGCAGAAGCTCAGGCCTCAACAGGATCTCCTAAGTCAGCACTGGTGGTTAGCACACTCACTGGAGGATGCACATCACATTAAATGTGAGACACGTTGCCCAAAACACAGCTTGGCCCGTATGAAGCCAAGACCTTGATTCTGTTACTAGAGAGCGTTGCTGGATCTGTTGTATTCTTTTTCCATAGCCATAGGAGACTTGAATGGTACTTAGTTAGACAAAGGCTACATTTTCCAGACTCATTTTACAGCTAGAGTTTGACCATGAGACCAAGTCCCGGCCAACTTCCATTTCCAAATGTAAGTAAAGGCTCCTGATGGCAGCTTCCAGGCCACTTTCTTCGCAGAGAAAGGAGCCTCCACTCCCCCCCCGACCCAACCCTCACCCCAACCCCCACTCAGCCTACTGCTTGGAGCACAGGTGTGACGGCCAGGTCAGGATGCGGGCTATTCTTTTGGGCTAGCACAGCATACATGTGGCCCCTGGGGACCTAACAAGCTAACCCACCTCCCCAGATTCTAAACATTGATTAAGCTACTTTTCTTTGGGGGTGGAAATGGTTCTATCACTCAAGAGCAAACCTAGTCCTACTAACATAGAGCCCAAACCCACGTCATCTACATAGCACACAAGTGCCTCTCATAGCAAGTAGGAGGTGAAGAAATCACCCAACACGCACACCCAAAACAAGGATCAATGGACAAAAGCTCCCTGAAGACAGGTCCAGCTCAACAAAACACTTGTCAGTGCAAGGACAATACAATTGTGACGTGAACCCCCTGTACCTTGGTGGGGGGGGGGAGGTGCAACTTCCCATCACTGCAGAGAGTCACACAACAGCTATAAGGCCATCTTCCCCAAATACGCAGAAGAGATTCTACTCTGGGTAGATTATCCATCGCCTTCCAACGCTAACTTCTTTTCACCAGAGAAGAGCAGAAAAGCAAAAAGGCACACGCAGGCCTCTGTGGAGTCTGAATATGCCTTAGTCACGGAACCATGAAACTTGTCTTGGAGTTTCTACTTTTGCACCTTACTCACAAGAACAATGCCATTTATTTATCTCTTGCCTTAGATGCAAATAGGTCCTTCTATACACACCTCTCTACCCTCAACTGGGAGTCTGAAAATTACCCTTACAACACTCTCAGCAGCTTATCGCTGGCCTCTGGCAAGGGGAGCTACTAGTGAAGATGAGAAGGTGGGAGAAGGGGGGAATCTGCCAGCTTCTCTCGGACATCAGAAGCAGCTCTGGTACTGCTGGCAGTTGCCATGGTGGCCAGGGTGGCATCACTCTTCATCCCATTGTCCCCAGAAGCTGGAGGCAGCACCTCCTCAGCGGTACCAACAGCAGCAGTGGGCTCAGGTGCAGGTCCCGGTCCAGGGGCATTAGCAGCTTCTTCGTCTCGGGAGATAGCACCTCTTCTTTCTTCTACTCCTCCTCAACTACCCCACTTTCTCCCTTCCACTCCTCCAGCCCTTCCTTCTGACACCTTTGTAATCAACTTCCTCCATTAATTCCTCCCTGTGTGGAATAACTCCAGTGGTCCCTGTTTTCCTACCTGGACCCCGCTGATGCAATCACCAGCCCTCCCAGCTCTCTCTTCTCCCATGGGGCATCCCCAGTGCATGCCAGAGGAGAGTATACATAACGTCAGCACCGGCAGCAGCAGCACCCGCCACCAGCCCGGCCCGCCCTGCCCTGGCGGATGCCGAGGTGCCATCCATCAGAGGCAAGCGAGACCAGAGGGCTGTGGAGTCTTCAACTCAACACCTAACAATCACGGCTGAGGAGGCTGCACTTTGAGACAGATCTATGGCTTCAATTTCTCACCCGTATTTTAGCTCCCCGGGCTAGTTGTCATGTAGCTAGTCTCATTGAAAGGACATTAAGGGACCCATTTTTCAGGAGTTGGCTTATGCTAGCAGAACTTCATTTCAACGTGATATTTATCAACAAGCTCTCAAATGTGTCCCCACACCCTAGTTCCCTAGCAGATTTAACTACTAGACAGCACCCATTTATAAACAAGCAAATGAAATCCTCTTTTTGAGAAGGTGCAGGAAAATTCTCTGCTACAGGGTTTCTTCAAGAGCCCCCCTGGGAGACAGACTTCTAGAGAGATCTCTAGAGAAGGCAGTTCTAGCCTCCTCCAGCTTGGGTTCCGGAATGAGGACTGGGCCTGGTGGCTGGTGGTGGGGAAAGATAGGATCAGAGAGTCAAGATGAGAGAGAATAGAGATTTTCTTACTCCAGCCCTCATTCCAGAAAAACACACCAGCCATAGAATTGCAACCACCACACCTTTAAGTCAACAACTTAAATCCTTCATCAGGATAACATATTTCCTGCATTTCTTTCCTGTTCCTATCTGCACAGAAACTCTGGCACAAGTCACTAGGATTCCCACACAGGATCCAAAGGTAGATGCCAACGTGACCTCAAAGATCTGAAGATCTCCAATCGCTTTTGAAGCAGAGATCCAACTGAACTGGTTCAGAGAATTTTAGGGACACTCAGTGGCAACTCATTGTCTGCTCTGAGACGTGGTCATAAATATTTAAAATATACTCATCATTTGTAGAGACAGTTTAATTCACATCCTACTAGTATCGGTGGAGAATCAGTGTGTATTTGTACAAGTCTCTCTTAGTGCCAGAGCAAACCTCAGGGGACCTGGGTCCGAGTTCAACCCACTGGGAAAGCCGCCCACACTTCGGTCTCCAGTACAGCCAGTTGCTGTTGGGAGAGGACCCTGGTGACAGCCAGGAACCCTGGAGTATGCTAGGAAGATCTGAGCCACACCTGGCAGCCACTGTTTCATTCCAATTCTGCTCTTTCATCCCCCGCAGGGCTGACCTCCAGGCTGCTGGGGGTGCCAGGGACTGGTGTGGAATCAAGAAAGTCACAAGTGGGCCATTTCCAATGGGCTACCTTGGGGAACAGTTCTAAAAAGGCCCTTCAGGTATTTCTATAGGCAGAATGCTTTCCTTTATTTCAGTTTATGCTCATCTCTGCTTCCCTGAAAATCTATATAGGTTGGGAGCACGATCATAGATGAGATGCAATTAGCTCTAAAATTCCTATGCTGCAACCACAGCAATCTCTTTCTCTCTCTCTCTCTCTCTCTCTCTCTCTCTCTCTTTCTCTCTCTCTCTCTCTCCACACATACTAACATTCACATATTCTATATGTGAGAGACAGTATATTTAGAGAGCCATTAAAGAAGAATCCATGAAAGATGGGAAACACGTGATGAGAGAGAAGGATGATCATGCTAACACATACTTTTTTAATTTTTGTATTTTTCACAATACATGATTGTATAATTGCTGATCCCCATGGGAATACCCCACCATACCACATCTCCCCTGGTTACTTTGCCTCCTTTCTTTCTGTTGTTTGTCCATGTTTAGTCCTTTAGTCTTTTTTTTTTTTCCTTTTCTGGGTCTATTTCCTCATCCTCGGTGAGGGTGCGATTTCCCGGGACTCGGTAGAGCTGCTGTTTATCCTTCCCGTACTGCCTTTGCCTTCGTAGACCGACAGGAGCACCTTGGCTTGGATGATTGTTTTCTGTTTCTTGGAAGGTCTCATCTCCGCAGTTTCTGCAACGTTTTGTTGCTCCTTCAGTCATGCTTCGGGTCTTTAGCTTTGGGGGTTTGACTCCAGCCGTATGTTTGGAAGAGCAGATCCTCGCAAGGACAGCCATCAGCTGATGGTAGGTCTCCTCCCTTGGGGCTTTGCTGTGGGGCCACTGCCATTCGGCAAGCCTTTTTTTTTTTTAAGACTAGGTATTAACAGCTAAGGTTTACCTCATGCTGGGTGCCTTGCTAGTACATCTATGGGTGTTGCTCAGTCATTCTTAATTTAGCTCACATCCACATACACCTATAGCATTATTTACCAAATGTTTCTCAGGCAACCTATTTACTTACTATTATTTTAGGAGGTAAAAATGTTTCAGTGTATAATATAATCATGGGCTTGATGTGCTATTTTCAGGTGAAACACATTGGGGAGGGTGAGGAAGATGGGTCAGGGAGAGGAGGTAGTGGTGAACCCCCTGGAATACAAAGATGTGAAATATATATATAAATATATATTTCCTGCATTTCTTTCCTGTTTCTATCTGCACAGAAACTCTGGCACAAGTCGGTAGGATTCCCACACAGGATCCAAAGTTAGATGCCAATGTGATGCCAATCTGAAGATCTCCAATCGCTTTTGAAGCAGAGATCCATTTTTTATTATTTTAATAATAAAAAATAAAACACATTGGGGTGAAATATATAGCTATCATGTTAAATGAAGAGTTCATCAAACTTTATCTACAGCAGTATCTATAACCTCATTTGGGGAAACACCACATCAAGACTTCTTCACATCAAGTCCATGCTGCATGACAACTATTCCTGTTGTACTGGGGAGTCAAGGCCCACGGAGGGTAAATAACTTGCCCCAATTCCAAGGGAATAAAATCACAGGAGAAGAATTTCCAGAGGGAGAGCGAAGCCACAAGTATTCAAAACCACAGTGACATCAAGTCAGCCAAAAAGGCAAGGGATGCCTTTGGGCTAGGACAGTCACACACCCACGTGGCCATGGGCCCAGCTGGCATAAGATGGAGACTGGGAGAGTGAGAACAGAGGTGGCTCAATCATGGGCAAGTCGGAGAGATGTGAGGATGCAGAGTTGGCCTTCAACGCGTGATAGAATCTAACTCCTGTGACAGCCATAGTTTCTTTCCACCTCAAACCTCAGAACTGTGATTCCTTCTATTTCTATCTCTGCCCAGTGAAAGTAAAGCGAGCTGAGGAAAGATGCAATCTGAAGCATAGAAAAGATGCCTCCGTGTCCAAAAAAGGAATGTTGAGGAGCTCGAGATCAGGCGGCAGCCTGGGTCAGGTGGCGTTGAAAGCCCCAGGAGAAAAGCATCTGGGTCAAGATGACCTGCAGAGCACTCAGCATTTCTCCATCCCAGGAGGAAAGGCCCTCACACTGACGTGGTGCCAGAACCGCTCTGCCACCTCCCGCCACTGCCACCTCTCCGAAGCTGGCAGTTCCTTCTTAAAAAGCAACACCTGTGCCGGGCACGGTGGAGCTGCCTGTAAGCAGCAGCCTAGGAAGCCGCGGCAGGGACCGGGATCACGGTTTGAGTCCCACTCAAAGCAATATAGCAAGGCCTAGTTCCAAAAACTAGCTGGGAATGGTGGCTCGTGCCTGTAATCCCAGCTACCTGGGAAGCTGAGGCTGGGGATTGCTTGAGTCTGTGGTACCCTGGGCAACATGAACCTGCGGTTCCACAGGCAAAAACAGCAAGACCTAGTCTCAAAAAAAAAAAAAAAAAAAAAAGCAACACCTTTGGGAGGGTGGCAGCTAAAGTCCCAGGATGCTAAAGAGACACTTGTCTTTACCACCTCTGGTAGGGAGTTTATAGCCATTTAAAGGAGCATTCGATCCCAGGAGGAGAGTTTTATGGCCAATATGTGTAGACAGGGCACTGGGTCAGCTAGGGTGTGTTTAAGGAAGGTGTTTGGGAACCACTGAGAAAGACAAAGATGAGGGTCTCACACCACCCCCACCCTCCTACTCACACCCATCCAGCATGTTGAGGAGCATGGGGTGAGGATCAGGATAGAGTGGGAACACTCCTGTATTGGAAGGACTGGTGATAGGAATCATCCACCACATAAATCATCTGTGAAGCTGGCCCTTCTCCAGCGAGGTGAGGCTTTCATTTCCTGGGCATTGTCTAACTCTCTCTAAAGCAATCCTTAGGGGTGGACATCAGAAATGAGTACGTATGCCAATTTTATTTTCCCTTCTACATATTCCTTCAACCCATCTGCCCTTCTCCCTGAGGTCTTCATAGAGCTCCCAGCAACACCAGCTGTGAGAAACACCAACAGGCAGACAGAGCCCTGCCCACACCTCCAGACTCACAACCCCCCCTGCCCCCTGCGGCTCTGCAGGGGGAAGTCCAGCCCAGCATCTGTGCTGCCCCCTGAGGAGGAGAGAGGCACCATCCAGAGGGGAGCCTACCACCTCTCCTGAGCCTGGGTGAAGAAGAGATGAGCTCCCCTTAGTCGTGCACACAGAGCTCCCATTAATCGTGCACAAGGAGCTCGTGCACACAGAGCTCCCCTTAGTCATGCACACTGAGCTTCCCAACTCGGTCAAAGTCGGCTCCAGTCTTGGCAGGAGTGGGACAGGGCAGACTGAGCCAGTGTGACTCCCAGCTCCAGAATTCTACTTCCAAGAGTGACCCTATGAGTTTTATGACCTCGCGCCTGACACTATATCCCTTCAGTCCTCTGTTTCCAGGGGTACCTGGGAAACCCCATTCAAAGACAAACCTGTAGTTTTTAATAAATAAGTGAGCTTTTCCAGGTTGACAGCGCAAACCAACAGAGCCCAGGGGATGGTTTCCTGGGTGTCCCAGGAGCAGAACAGACTGGATAGCCAGGTGAGCGCTGGGCTGGGAGGCGGCCTGGGCATGGGTGGCAGGGGCTACAGATTGGTGATGAGGGGACTTGGAAAACCATAAACTTGGAATAATTATAATTATACTGACAGCAACAAATAAGTGCAGCCCACCTATCACTTTAGAAGTAGTAAGACAAATAATTTAAAAAATAGTTTCATGCCCGTTTTTCTCCTTTCAGAGTTACTGCCACCTGATGAGCACAGGTACATGCCATGTGCTCACATGCACCCTCTTCTCCTCTGCCCACCTCCCCTCCATTCCAGTGCTGTTAGACAATCAACTTCCCACAATCCATGCAGCACAAAATCTGGCAACTTAACTACCCCCTCCAGTTCTATGACTCGATTCCTGTAACATGTCACCCCAAGTTTTGTTTCTCGACTCAATCATTAAGTCAGGCACGGGCAGCCTCTCTCCTGGACACCTGTAATTGCCCTTTTCTGGCCTCTGTCACCCCATGTCTCAATCCACAGTCAAGGAAGGGGGTGCAGAGCTCTCCTGTGCATGCGTGCCAGCAGCTTCCACGTTCCCATCCCCGGAAGCCGCTTTCATCTCGACACCCCAGACAAAATGTTGGTGGCTTTTCATGGCACCTATTAGCATCGTATATGATCCAAAGAGTTTCCGATAATGGATTTGGGGTCTAGAAAAAATTATGTTGGGGTAATTATTCTTCATGTCATATATCTAGCTGTCAATCAGTGAATCCTCCAGTTGAGCACATATTACATAGCAGGGAACTATCCAGGTAATGAAAGTAAAAAATAAGTTATAATCCATAATCCTTGACTACAAGTTCTTACAACCTTATGTCCTATAGACCTCAAATATTACTAACATGTTATGAATTAAATAAAGGAATATAATAAGAAAAGCATCATGGGAGACTAGAGGCTCAGGGAGAAATTGGCAGAGATTTATCTTACCTTGAGAGGAGAGAAAAGTAGAAAAAACAGCCGAGGCTTGAGTGGGTATTTCAGGAGTGGGCAGGTCAGCATGAATCCACACGGCTTATAATCTAGTTAACTACACTGAACTATTAGACTCATAGACACTTACAAAGGGGCTGGCCACTATTTATATCATTATACTTCTCAGAAAACTATTCCTTCTGCTTTTACCAGTGTCCCTACCACCAGTTCAGCCAAAATGTCATCTGGACCCTCAGCAACACTGGGTGGGAACTGCTACTTCTGTTGCAAGTACTGTTTATGCACAGCACAGTGGATGCCAAGGCTAGAGAAAAACATGGCAAGGGAAGGAGCCAAGGTCAGATCATTAAGGGCTGATTGAGCAGGTGATAGAGCCTAATGGCTGAGAATATAAGCTCAAGATTTAGGGACTCACCAACCCTGGGGAATTTGCTTAGTCCTTCTGTGCCTCAGTTTCTCCATCTGTTCCAGGAAAATGTTGCTAATGGTGGTGATGATGATGAACTTGATACTACTTAACCCAGCCAAGCACTGTGAGGCTTCACTAAGAACATGCGTGTAAAGTACTTAGTAAATACTGGATAAAAATTAGTTATCGACATATCGCCATCCAAAGGAATCTATGGGCAAAAGAGAACAACAGAGGGGCTGTGACGTGGTCAGATACGTGCTGCAAGGCCACAGCATAAAGTCTGGCTTTAAAGGAAAGAGGCTGGGGCCAAGGAGACCAGTTAGGAGGCTGCTGTTGTGATCCAGGCAAGAAATGAGGCAAGGCTGTGTGTGCAGCAGGATTTGAAGCTCAACTCTAGGTTTTATACAATAAGTATCCATGAGTCCATGCTGACATGACTGAAAAGAAAATCAAATGGATGGGGAAGGGCTATCTATTACTTATAGCAGAATTCTAATTAATAAGTGTGGAAGAAATGATACAATCACTAAGTCACCATTGAGTAAATACATTGCAGTAGCTGTGACACATGAAACGCATTGATGAACGCCAACACGGTGGACAAAAGCATGACAAGAAGAGGAGAGTGTGCTAGTTGTGAAACAAAGATGGTTCTCAATCTAAGCTGGGCTACACTGGACCAGCTACAGTCAAACACATCCTAGGTCCAAATCCAAGATGTTGGAGCCTTGGCAGAACAATTCAACCAGGCCCCAGCCCTGCCTCCAGCAGCTGCAGCGGCACCAACAAAGCTGGTTCCAGGCAGCCTCTGAAGACAAATGAGCCAATCACATCAGCTGATCTCTGACCACATCAACACCAGAGTCCCTTCCCCTTCAAGCCAACAGAGCAGGTGTGCTGGGTCTGGCTTAGAGTATGACCCCAAGGCAGCCTCGCTCCCATTTCTACTCTGCTACCAAGGGTGAGACCAAGAGAGGATGGTCTTTATTCTCACCCACCTTGACCCATGAGTTAAAAGACTCAGAGAGGTACTTCCACAGCCACCCCTAAATTGAGTGTGAACTTGGAAAGTGCTGATAAATCTATTTTTACTTATGTCTAATTCATACCCTGCCAGCTTCCAGAAAGGATATAAAGCAGCACAGATAAATCTATGTAACCTCCAGTGACAGGAAGCAGGGCTCTCTCTTCCACAGTTGCCATGGAGGTCAGCCCACCCAACCCCTTCTGAGTAGACAGGGGATAACCAGGGAGCAAATGCAGGAGAGGGAGGGGGGGGGTGCCAGCTCTGGAGAGAGGTGGCTCCCTGGCGAGCATCATAGCGTTAGCACCCTCCCCACACACAGGACTACCTCCCACCTGGCCTGTCTACACCCGTGCCTGTAACACCCATGTGTCCTGCAGCTACTCCCACCTGGCCTGCCTGCCTGCCTGCTAGGGGTGCCTTTGTCTCCTGTGCCCACACCATGTCCACACTGGCCTCTGCTGTACCTGAGGGACTGTGGGAATAAGGAGAAAAGGGGAAAGCTGCCCTCCTGCTTCTACCCTCAAAAGAGAAAAACAGATGAAGTCAAATCAGCAATGGCTTTGCAGGGACGATGTTTTGTTCCATCGTCAAAGGCCAGTCTAACAGTATCTTCTTGGTAGGTCAGGCAGTCCCCACCCCACACCCCTACAGCTGCCTGGAGCCACTTGCTCCCTGTCACTCCACTCCCTGCTCTAGGAGGGTGGCCCTAGTGAGCTGCCCTTTCTTAACACACATCCAAAGAAGCGTGAACCCACACTTCCAATCACAGACCATCTTGCATACCAATGTTAGCGCAATAAAAACTAATACAATTAAAAATAAAAGGCTCCTCGGCCTACAAAGGCCTCCCTATTGGCAAGCCTTTCCTGGCTCTCTACTCACCAGCCTCTGCCTTCTGAATGCTAGTGCCACGTGTGATGAATCATTCTGGCCTCCCCTTGAGCACTGAAGTTTCACTGGCCCTTCCCAGCACCCCCTCTCCTTCCCACCCCAGATGCTAATCGCAGCTCGGTAAGCTCTGTGAGGACAGGGCTGAGGCCCGCAGAGCGCACAGGAGGCAGGGACCACTCAGAGGCTTTGCTAAGGGCAGCTCTTCAGTGTTTTGACCACACTATACAAGGCTCTGCTAGCAGCTCTCAACGCTCCGCAAAGGGTCATGCTCTTGGCTGGAAGACAGGTTATTTTTAGTCACTACCCCACAAAATGTTTGAGCAGGTTCCAGTTGGGATCCAGGAACCTGTTCTTAACAAGAGGCATGGGCTCTTCTGTCGTGTTCTGAGAAAAAGACATTTTGGTGTCCAGTGCTGGCTCGGAAGCCACGTAGGTGGCCTCTAGCAGGTTAACAGCTGTCTGAGCCCCAGAGCCCTCTTCAGTCAAATGGGCAATTAGGACAAGATTCCTAGAAGTCTAACAGTACAAAACAATAGCTATCATTGATTGAGCATCCATCATGTACCATGTGCTAAGCATTTTCTTTCCATGTATGTTTCCAGTTATTCTTCACAAATGATATGATAGTACAAACAGGATGTGATGTGCTGTGCGTTGTCCAGAGCCACACAGTTCATGATCAGGGATTTGAATGCAGACATTCCAACTCCAGAACCAGCGCTCGTCACCACCATGCTGTGGAAGGACCTCTGGGTTCAACCTCACAGAAGCCAAGCAGGACACACATTTTGTGGGTGTCGGTCATATTGGTTTGCCCATTCCAAGGCTCAGTGACACCCCTGGAGCTATCCGTGAATGTGTCGAGGCCAGTTTAAAAGCAAATCTCACTGCATGAGGTAAAATGAGCCTCATTTGGGAAGGTCAGGAGGGTATGTCATTGCTTAGGAAAAAACCAGAGAGGCTTTCAAATGCTGGACACAGAAGGCCGCCCCACTTCCAAAAGTTCCTCATGAGGAAGGACAGGACTTCAGAAGGGCAGAAGGAAACTAGGAAAAGCTCGATGAAGCCAGATGGTCAAGCATAGTTTGTCAGGACAACGGGCTACTAAAGGTATTTGTTCACATCCTTCAAAGCACAGTGAGTATGGGTCTTAGTTTCAGACCAAGAGAAGAAAGCCTAAAGCTAATTAGAGGCTCCCTAGGGTACTGCCACCTCTCCAGGAGTGAAGTTTAAGAAAGTATCTTGGGGTCAAGATACTTGAGAGGATACTTTCCCCAAACTGAGGCAGTGGCAAGCTGGACCCAGGCAAAATCCCAAAGGGGAAGGGAGGTAAAACAAAACCAATGGTGATCATCCTACGGGTTCTTTCACAGCAAGGGTCATGGCTGGAGGTGCCCTCTGCTCACAGCATTTGTGAAGGCTACACATCCTCACTACCCATCACCCACTGCCTTCCCCAACCACATTTATCTGTCACAGTCCATCTGAAAAATGTCTTCCTCCACTACGGGTATCCAGACAACTCTTCCTAACCATTCACTCCACTCAGCTTTTCCAGTTCTGCCTTTGGAAATCCTTTTTCACTGCGGGCTTACCCATAGGGGCTGTGTTCCTGGGTCCACGTGCCTGAGTCAGTATCCAAGTTCTGTCCTTTATAGAACAAGTCGTTCAGTTTCTCAGTTTCCTTAGCCTTGCATTGGGGGTGGTAGTTACGTCAACTTTGTTAGGTTGTAAGAACAGAATGACATGTACGTAACAGCCTCAGCATGTAATAATGATCTAATGAATGTTAAGAAACATCATTTTTGAAT
The DNA here is from genome assembly GCA_004024945.1 of Uropsilus gracilis. Classification (NCBI taxonomy): domain Eukaryota; kingdom Metazoa; phylum Chordata; class Mammalia; order Eulipotyphla; family Talpidae; genus Uropsilus; species Uropsilus gracilis. The sequence goes on along the minus strand of PVHY01014750.1, from coordinate 11,732 downwards.
ATATATGTATGTATGTATACTAGGTTCTGCCCAGCTACTATCTCTACCATAGCAGGTGCCTTCACAGCTCCTAGCTATAAGAAGAAAACATTGCTTACTTTTTGCTGAGGGAAACTATATGCCAAGTCCTGTGCCATGCCAGTGAATCCCTAAACTGTCCTTGAGGGTGTCCAGGCTGGAGGTCCCCACTCCCTGTTACCTTACACAAAAGCCATTTTTGTTGGCATAAAACTTCCTAGAGTCTTGGGTAGTTTCTTCACTCCCCTCAATCCTAGATTTGGCAGATGCCCTCAAAAGTAGAGGGAAAGGAAGGCCCCATCAAGCTCTGTATCTCACGCAGGATGCTTTGTGGATGGAGAAGGGAAACTGGGTGAGGTAATAGGCACCCACATACACACACAGATGGAGTGGCCCAGGTCTACTGCATATCCGGCAATGTTACCTTGGTCAAATTTCTAACTCTTTAATTCTTTATTTCCTCAGCTAGCCATAGGAATTAGAATGATCTTCGCAGGGTTATTATTACAACAACTTCTAAACATTTCTAGCTACCAACCCCTGAATCAAAGAGAGAAGGCATGGCCTTGGAGGAAGGGTCTGAGGGAGCCAGAACACTGGAAAAAAATAACCTCCACACCTTTTATTACTGTTGTCAATACTCAGTGTAAAGATTCCCAGGAGAATACAAACTCCAGTCAGGATTAAATGCACTATGAATTTAATAGTATGCACAAATTCAGTTTTTCTTCACATGTTTTTGTTCCCAGGTGCCATATATAATTAGAATGGAAGTCAAAGTCAAGACAAAAATCAAGGGTGTGTTAGGAAGTAAAAATTCAAAATGGTGGGCAACGGTGCACTAACAACAGGAGCCATATGCACTCAGTGCTGAAGGCTGAGAAAATCACTCTCCTCCACCCACATTTACCACCACTTTAATCTGAGAGTGAGAAGCAAATTTATGTTAAATTATTTAGAAATGTAAATTTATTCAATCACTTGAATAAAAAGAGTCTGTGCTCTACAATCGATTTAAGTCAAAGGTGGCTCCTGACTCTTCTCTAAAATGGGTATTACAAGAGCACCTACTTCATAGAGCAGTTGAAAGAATTAATTGAGATAATCCAAGTAAAGAATTCAGTACAATACCTGGTACACAATAAGCTTGATAAATGTTAGCTGTCATTACTGCAGCTTTTGTTATTCCTGTTGTTGAATTGTTAAAAAAATTAAAGCATTATGATTCTTGAATTGTTAAAAATGAAAGCCCTAAAATTAAAGGTACACTAATCACATAGTTCAGTCTATGGGTCAGAAATCTCATTCAGATCACTAAACTTCCCCTTCTTCCTACAACATCTGTGACCTCATGGGCACAAATGAGCATGGTTTAGACACATCCAACAGAAAAGCATGCCCTGGTCTTCCAGAGAGCCACAGCTGAGGTGGGAGTCACATACAAAGCTCACAGGTGGACAGATGGGTTGAAGGTTGGAAGAAGAGTGGCTAGAAAGAAAATGGAATTGGTCCAGAAGATACCAAAAATAAAAGAAGAGTGTGAGGAAGTCTTCAAAGGGTTCACATGCCCTGGGAGAAACCTTCAAAGAAGAAAAGAATGAGCGAAGGCTTCAGACCCTTTGAAGTACTTATGTATACTGTGAACTCTCTGAGTCCACTCTGTCTCCACTTCTGCCAAGTTAAGGGCCGCTAACCATAAGCCTTATCTGGTGTATACCTGAAAAGCCAAATGCGCAAGCATCACAGGGTCTTTCTCTCACCATTTTAATGAGGAATGCCTGGAATATTCTGGTTGAGAAGTATTTCTTAATTTCCTGTGCAATCTGAAGGCATTATTCAAGGGTTATTTTTGTTTTGTTTTATTCAGAAGTGGGGTTGCTGGAGCATTCCTCTTGGACATGTTCAGATTTGAATTAATTAGAATTCCTGTACAGTTTTCTTCGGTTATAATTATAGCTTAATTTGATTGCTTAATAGCTCTGGTTTTCGTAATGTTTAGCACCTGTTGTAAATTGCACAAGATAAATCACCTTCTACCTTCCACCGTGTTTACGCCTAACTTTTGCCTTTTCCCTTTCAGCTGGTGGGCTGATGACGGCAGTCACGAGCTTTGCTCATCTCTGCCCTTTCCACCAAAGAACTCTTTTTTGCAAGGCTATTTAACCAGAGAAGAAGTGACTTTTACTTAAATGGCTCCTTAAGACTGTTAGATTTTTTTTTTAAGGGGAAAAAAATTGAGGAAAAAAAGGAGTATTTTAGAAGCTATAAACTCTAAAGACTGACCTCTGGTATTATGTAGACTTCCACTTAAGGGTCACCTTTTTGATGCACTGGGTGTGCAGGGCTTTCTTTCCCCCTTCCTCTCCTTTCTAGGATTATTAGACGGCAGTGGAAGCCTGCATCATTAATTGATTTCTCTCATGCATTGTGCTATGATACAATTTTTCAAGGCTGTGCATAATTGTGTTCTCTATGCCAGCGTTCTGTGTTCTGTCCTTGTCATATTGTCATTGAAGGCTGTTTCCACCCTCTGTAATTGGAGATGTTCTACTTTTGGACAAAGGTGTGGGGGCAGCTCAGGGGAACAGCGCTGACATTTACTTCATCAATTTATTTTTATTGTTCCTACATTTATTGCAGCTATAACAGCCCTTTAATAGTTATATCTCCTCCCTGTAGGGTATTCTGGTATTTGAAATTTTTTTAACTCATTTGTTCTCATAGATAACAGTAAAGTGCATTTCAGGATAACCTTTAGGTTTCAATCTCCTCTCTTCTTTTGGCTCTGAGGCAGTCTTCGCTTTAAACTTTTACTGCATTGCCAGTCTAAAGGCCAGAGCGCCAAGTTCATTCTAGCACTGGAGTAACCACAAATTAGTGGTCCTGAAAATTTCAGGGAGGTTAGTCCTAAACCAAGAGTGCAGCTATTACCATAATTCAAAACTGGTCATCCTTTTAATGGAGGGGGTTGGGGGAGGGGGTTGCTAAAGGAAGGTGGGCAGAAAAGGGGAAAAGTGAGGGGTGATGATAAAGAAACCCAGTAAATACTAACCAGGCCTCACATTACAATCTTGGTTAAATAAGGATTGTAATTAAATCTTTATGACTGATGTAGCATTGCACTGAACCAATTCTGAGTATCTGCCCTTCAATGCCAAAGACGGGCTCTGTTAAGAGGAAACTGCACTTGAATTTACTGTTCTCTTGTCTTTGGAAACCATGACCTTTCCCCAACCTTAACCCCAGCCCCACCTCCCTTTAACAAGGTCACCTGAAGATAGCCTTGGATATAAATCCTTATCTGTCAGCCGAATTCGTTCAGTTACAATGTTTACCTTTCTACAGTCTTGTGGAAAAAATTAAATACTGATCATGTCCAATTTTCTACCACCATCTTTGTAGAAAACATATGTATGAGCCAAAAAACATTTCTATTATTTCTAAGGCCGTGATACTGTTTATTATAGTCTGTACTGCAATTCCTCTCTTTAAAGCAATCATTTCTCAGAATAATCTCGGCACACCTCCAGTGGAAGTCTAGTCATGTTTCCACTCCCATCTCTCCTGCAGATTCACTGCCACACCTTTTCTTCTTAGCGGAAAACTTTGCCCACTATCATTAGGTCAAAGAATTAACAAAGAAAAATGTCTCAAATTCCATACTGATTCAAGCATCAGGTGCCTTTCTCCCCTCACTTCTAACACAAACATCAACCTGGGAGACATTGCTTATGCTGTCAGTGTCATCATTTACTAAAAGGAAGGTCATGTCAAACCGTATAAACTCTCCAGATGTCCATTATAGTAAGATGGATCTAGTCAGTTCCTGAGCAAAGCAGGAAGAAATTGGGAGGCCAGAACCCTATTCTTGGGTTCCTTAACAATAGTAGAGAAAAGGGACCCAGACTCAGGCCATCCTGAAGTTTCTAGATCCAGAGAAAGCTCTACTCTACTCCAGTAGACATTGCAGAATGGTAACCTTGGCCTTCACAATCCCCATTTAACCAGCCCCATATCTTCTCCATTTTCTTCTACCTCCTCCCACCAGTTTCACTGCAAAAGAATTCTTTTCAGAAGACTAGAGTCTACTGCCATGTTAGTTCTTTCATTAAAATATAAAGATGAAGAAATAAATCAAGTACATAAAAGCAAGAGGAGCAATTGACTAGCTTCATCCTGAAACACTGGCCAGGGCAGCAGAGAAGCCACAAAAATGCACAATACCAGGCCTCCAATTCCCAAGACAACTAAGCAAAAACCACCATGAATGATGCTGCCAAGATTCTCATGAGGCTAGGATGTTTGGAGGCTTGATTGGGATTTTTAAAATTATTATTATTATTACTCTTGGATTTTATCCCTGGAGATACCACCAGCAGGGAATTAATCCAGATTAAAATATTTTAATGTATCCCCCCCTATAGATCTGGCTCAAAATTCCAGATGATGCTTAATCAGATTCCTGCTCCTTCTCTCATCTTGCAAAAGAAGACTTACCAGTGTGTATTTGCCCATCAAATATATCACAGCTGGTAAACATGGAGAATACACCCGGCCTGAGCAAAGCAAGAGGCCATCAACATTCTTATTTCTCTGCCCAAGAGTAAGTCATTCTGTATCAGTTTATCATCTGAATCACCGGATGTAATGAGAGGCCCAAACTGGCAACTTATCTTCAATGAATTTGAGATTAGAGTTGCCAGAACTTAAATAAAGGAAATGGTTGCAAGTTAATTTTAGACAATTCTGCTTTTAAATATTCATATGTCTCTCCATTAGTCAAGTCACGATGCTGGTTACAACTAATGTGGGGTAGCTTGACAGCAATGGCATTCGAACAAGGATGAAGGCCTTCCAGAAGGACAGTGACGTCTCTGAATTCAGAAATGAGCACTGAAGACCATGTAGACCCAAGATAGCCTTCTGAGAAGCAGATCAGAGGTGGGGTGGAAAAGATCAGGAACAAAAAGAGAGATCTCTGGATACTCTTTCAGATCTGAACGTGAAGTGGGAGTTCAACACTGAGACAAGGCGAGGCCAGGCAGGAGAGAAGACACTTGAGAGAAAAAAAGAAAGGAGAACAAAGTCCATAGGGCCGGGCGCAGTGGTGCACACATTTAATCCCAGTCTAGGAAGGGAGGCCAAGACTAGGAATCGATTGAGTCCATGGGTTCGAGACCCGCCATGGGCATCATAGAGAGACTGAATCTCAAAAATTGCTGGGTGTGGTGTCGTGAGCCTATAATCCCAGCTACCTGGGAAGCTGGGAGGCTGGGGATCACTTGAGTCCATGGTACCCTGGGCAACATGGGTGTGCAGTTCCTTGGGCAAAAATACAAGACCTAGTCTCAAAAAAAAAAAAAGGCCCACAAATGGGAAGCCTGACTATACTGTCCTCCAGACAGCTGTTGGTGGCCCTCACAAGATCACACAGACAAAAAAGAAGGGCAACACCCGCTGATGAAGGACCTTCCATGCCAGCCCTAAGCACCCTCATATGAGTTTCCAACTAGAATTGGAGCTGAGTTACTTAGATGTCCCAGTTCATTGTTGATCCATGCAAAGTCTCATCTCTGTCTTTTTATTCTCTTCATTTTTCTTCCTCAGTCTCCACCATCACCCACTGTACCTACTGTTTCAACTCTCTCTTGGATCTGTGAGTTCTATGGGTTTGGTTCAGGAGTGGAGCCATGTTTATTTGCTACTTGGTTCTTCAGATTAGCTTTAAGCTTTATTTTTCCTTTTATTTAAGCCTATTCTAACAGACTTCTGCAGAGATCAAGGAATTTATATTTGTTGATCTGACAAAGAAAATACAGTGATGAATTTCATGGACTATATTACAGGACATATGCATAGCCATATATGGCTGTGCAGATGATTTTTGTGAATTTGTAGAATGAACAACCCTTGCAGTCGAACATGGTCATACTGTTAAAACATTTTCTGAAATCCTTTCCTATTAATATTGGTATTGTATTAACATTGATATTATTTTAAGAATTATTTTTAACAATAAAATCTAAAAGTAACAAGTCTGTTTGTTATAAAGGAGGTTTGTCTGTTATAAAGAAGGTTAAGTTAAATCTCTCTTCTTCCTTCACCAACAACACTCTAATCCTATTCCCACAGGTAAAAGCTGTTAACTCTTCCTTGTAGGGATATATTGCCAAAACCATGTTATACACAAGCAATACCACATTATTTACAAATACTGTTATACAAATAAGATATAAGTAGATCCTTCTTCCTCAAAAGTTTGTCACTTCATTTTTACAAAAGATCTAAATGAATAGCTGTTTTGGTTTTTGTTTGTTTGTTTGTTTTGTTCTGTTTTCTTTTGTTTGAGACTAGCTCTTGCTATTTTTGCAGGTGGAACCACAGGCTCTCGTTACCCGGAGCACCACAGACTCAAGCAATCCCCAGTCTCAGCTTCCCAGGTAGCTGGGATTACAGGCGTGCACCACCATGCCCAGCTATTTTTTTGGAACTAGGTCTTGCTACCGGCCCCAGGCAGGACTCAAACTGCAATTCCTAGCCCCGGCCGCTTCATAGACTGAAGCTTAACAGGCACGAGCCACCGTGCCTGGCATGAATAGCTGTTTTCTCCAAAGGAAAGAAATCCAAAGAGGATTTTCACTTTCATGACAAAAAGCAAAAACAGCATTCAACTGCTTTGCTGTATGCCATTTAAACGTATAAAAGGCTTCGTAAGAAAGGTCTACTTTCGGATAGTTGGGCAAACCCATAATACTACATACACTGTTTTACAATTTGTTTCTTTCTCTTAATAAATTATTTTAGACAAGTTTCTATAAAAATATAGAAAATGATTTATTTCATTGCTTTCAGCAGTTGCAACAAATTCCATTGTATGAAAATACCATTATTTATTTAATCATTCCCCTACTGGTGGAAATTTAGGTTGTTTCCAATTTTTGCTATTATAAGCAACACTGCACATTAAAAGTTCTTTTATATCTTTCATACACACAAGTGTGTATATGTATATAGGATAAATTACTAGAACTGGCACTTATATGTCAACAGGGCTGCACACTTTGAATTTTGATAGATATTACCAAACTGTCTTTTTTTTTATAAGTAGTAACATTTTACACGTCCAACACTGTTTGACAGCATGTTATCAAATACCCAGGAAACACCAGGCTTTAGGAAACTCTTGAAATTACCAATCAGATAAATGAAAATGCATGTGGTTTAATCTGCTCTTGAAAGACTAGAAAATAATTTTCTTATATCTCTGTTGCTACTTATCTTTTTCTTTGAAATATATTACAAGTTCTACCTAACTTCCTATATGCATTTTTTATTGATTTAGAAGAGTTCTTTGCATATTAAAGTAATATATGTTAGAAAGACTTTCCGCAATTAGTCATGTTTTTATTCATTATGGTATTTTTGTCCTGAAGAATCAGCCATACTTTATTTTCTACTTTTATGACATTTTGCTCTAGAGAAGTTTCAGATTTTATATTATCAAGATAATAAGCTTTGGATTTTTTTAATTCTATGATTAATATTATAATTAGAAATGTTTGTTTTACTCAAATATCTAAAAATTTAGCTATTTTTGTGATAATACTTTTACGACTTTTCTTTATACACAAAAGGATATGGATTTATTTCTTTTTCCAAATAACTTGTCAGCTGTCTCAACATCATTTATTGAATAATATCTCAATTACCCATTGCTTTGCCATGCCACCTTTATAATTTAATAAAGTCTCATATAATCTATATAATTCTCATTGTATTTCTTCATTTTCTGTTTTGTTTTATTGCTTTGTCTTTTTCCTGAACTCGTACCACGATGTTTTATTAGCATAGCTTTACAATATAAATTTGGTCTGGTAGTATGTTGGTTTTTTTTTAAGTGGAATTTATAAAAATTCAAAATTGTAAGGCTCTTATCCTAGGCTAGAATTTTTTTCCTTCATGAAGGATATTCATACAGAAAGTTTGAAATTTATTTTTAAAAAAAGAGTACATAACCTATCAACCAAAAAAAATATATTAACAAGAATTGACTATATTAATAGCTAGAAGAATTGGTAGGAGTTATTTAGGAGAGAAGAACCAGAACACAAATAGCCAGGCAACACAAACAAAAGGCAACCCGACTGGGTTTGAATAATCAAAGAAAGCATCCCTGGGAAGACAACAAACAGACAAAATACCACTTACACAACCCTCAGAGTGTCATGAGGGGAAAGGGGATCTATTTCCCCTGGGGCTCTTTTTATGGACAGTGTGTTTTTTGCTAGTAATAAAACTGACATTTATCGAGTGCTGACTGTTTACCAGGGACGGCTCCAAGTGTGTTACATGCTATCAACTCATTCAAACTTACGAGCCAATGAAATAAGTACACACGCTCATTAGGCCTATTTTATAAATGAATGAACTTAGTCACTTATCCAACGTCACGGAGCTACCAAGTGGTAGAGGAGCATTTGAACACAGGTTGTCTTGTGCCGGAATGTTCATCCTTAATCATTACATTTCACTGCCTCCAAAGCCAAAGAGAGGGCTTGGTTCACCCACTACCTCTGCCTGAAGCACTCCCCCAGGTGATAAAACTAACAGTGTCAAGCTGCCCTGTCAGCACCACCTGACACCCCTGTATTCAGGTTGCAGATTCAAGAGTCTGAACTTCCTAAAAGGACAGAGGCACCTGGAGCGCTGGCCCCTTGGCCAGAGTTCGCAGTTTATTCCCATCAGCACTTGCAGCTCCTCTCCCCCAGAGGAGGCCAGCAGTTCACGCTCCTGCACACTCTTTGGGCCTCCGGTGCAGTCTGGTCACCTGGGTGACCCCTGCCCACCTGGGACCAGGCTGGCCTCTGTCTGACCTCATCCTAGGCTGACAGCTGGCGTCGCAGTCTCCAGACAGCCGGCACTCCAGGCTGGACAAAGTATTGTCTCCTGCCCAGCCTTACAAAAGGGGGGGAAGTGGGCTACTCCTGTTCAGCCGTGGCCTCTGAGGGGGGCAGGTCCCTGGAATTAAGGAGATAGGCTGAAAACAAAATGCCAGCTGCAAGTAGTTCTGACTTTTAAGAACCAGGGCCGATGGCCTCCTGAAGTCCAGTGCCAGGAATTGTTGGAAACAAAAGGCCCTCTGGTGGGCAGGGTCAGGCTGGAGCACAAAGCCCCATTGTTCGGCTGCACCAGTGGTTTTCCAACTTTTTTATTTAAGCCAAGGAACGGTTTGTAACCCCTCAGCCATGCCCTTGAAGTCTGGAAGGGCTTTCAGGTAGAGCCATCACCAGGAAGAAAACAATGGCAGTCTGAGCCTGTGGTTAGCAGACGTAGCATTGAAACAATGGCACAAAATGCCAACTTTCCCATCAGCTGCCTTTCCGTCCTTACAAAGGTTGTCTCAGAAGGTGTCTACCTCCTGATCAACCTCCTTCTTCCCACCTCCCCCTCCAAAGTTGAAAAACAACAAGGGCTGGATGACCCTTGCCCTGGCTCCGTTCTGGAAAAGCAAAGCTGGGCCCTTACTCTGCTCAACAGTCTCTTAGCGTCTCTCCCTAAGGTCAAAAACATCTCAACAAGAGAGTCACTAGAATACAATGCTTTTCCTTCCATCTCTGTCTCTTATCCGTCTCCCCCCCCCCCCAGGAGGAAGCACAAGAAAGAGATGAGGGGACAGAAATCCTGATTGTCCCCATCATATTTTTAAAGAGGGGGAAATACAGGAAGCAGGTACTGTGATTCCAGGCTAAGCTTCTCAGTCTTTGAGAATAGAATAAAAGTGAAAGTGCTTGCATTTTCCTTTTATTTATGCAGTGAAACATCTTGCATCCTATTTCAAGAAGTGCATGCATCTTTCACAAATTCAGTGATCTCAGTTAAGAACCTGGGGTCTAGCTTTGCACTCTCTTGTTGCATTTCAGTACAGAGCAAGGCTCTCGTCAAGCCAGCTTTCTCTGCTGATCCCACAGCTAAGCCACACTTCCCAGACCCCTTGCACATCAGTGGGCACATGTGACTGATGAGGACCAATGGACAGGGACAGACAAGATGTCTTTCTTCTGGCTGCAAGCACTTTGGAGCAGACACACCTTCTCCAAGCTCTCTTTCATGGTCTTCCCATTGGATGGCCCAGAGATAATTTGACCCAGCAACACTTTGAAGCCACATGTTTAAGAAGACTGAATCTTTACAAAAAAGGGTCTCTGAATAACAACAGGGGACAGACAGGTCTTCTCTCCCCCATCCAATCTGCACAGGACAATGAGGAGGGGGGCATAAAGTCTTATTGTGGTATGCCACTGAGACCTGGATGGTTTGTTACAACAGCCAGTACAATTACCCTAACTCAGAGCTCCTTCACACAACTATGCAGCCCAAACACTGCACGTGGCCTTTCACCAGGACAAGTGATTGTCAGCCCTGGCTGTTTAGAATCAGCAAAGGACCTTGTTTTAAAACCACTGGGGTGGGGGTGGCTAGGACAACAGCAACAGAGCCAGGACAATACACTTATAAACGCTCTCCAGGGTGAGTCCAGTCACAAGGAAAGCAGCTTCCATGATTTCCTGAGAGAGGCAGAGAGGCTGTGAGGAACTCACACAGGTCACTGCTGCTCCTGCAGGCATGCTCCTCTAGGCCAAGGCCCCAGGCAGCCTTACCCAGGGAGCACTGGGCTGATATTACCGAACACTCTGTGGGGGTCTGACCTTTATAGTCAGACCTCATGTGAGCTTCTCATCACAGCGTAGATAGCAGGTCTAGTCGCGTCTGCATTTTAAGTTTGGCCCAGGGAAGTTAAAAACAATCCCTACAAATCACAACTAAAAAGAACACCCAGTCCTAGGACGGTTGACCCTGACCTGTATATAGGTTTGAAAAGGACAGGTCCAATTAGATGCAGGGTTTTTCCTCCAGAAATATATTGGAACTTTTTGGAAACTGTCTAGCAATTTAAAAAAACTTTACAGAGCACTGCACACCCTCTTTGCTTAGAGGGAAGAGGCTTGCCAAAAGCTGGGCACAGTGGCTCATGCCTGTAAGCTTCAGCCTATGAAGTGTCTGGGGCTAGGAGCAACAAAACGTTGCAGAAACTGCAGAGATGAGACCCATCAAGAAACAAAAAACAATCATCCAAGCCAAAGGTATTCCAATTGGCCTACGAAGGCAAAGGCCATACAGGAAGGATAAACAGCAGCTCTACCAAGTCCCGGGAAATCACACCCTCACCAAGGATGAGGAAATGGACCTAGAGAAGAAAAAAAAAAAAGACTAAAGGTCTAAACATGGACAAACAACAAAAAGAAAGAAGGCAAAGTGACCAGGGGAGATGTGGTGGATGGGGTATTCCCATGAGGATCAGCAATTATACAATCATGTATTATAAAAAATCCAAAAATAAAATTAAAAAAATAAAAAATAAAAAAACTTTACAGTCTAGAAAAACGGAAAAATAAATTTTAAAGTGAGGTATAGCAGGAATGCATTAAACTTAGATAATCTAGTCTAGCATTACTACCATAAAAAGTACACAAATCTATCGTAAAAAATTAAAATTGTTCAAAACCTAGGCACACACACATACACTTAAAGAATGCACACGGCACCATTCGCAGTGGAGAGAAATGTCCACAAACATTATCTGTAAGGCTTCCAGTGAACAGCGGCTATTGGTAGTTGAGGTTTGGGAGCCAAAAGTTATAGGGGGATTTTCAACT
>PVHY01014749.1:25637-37789 GCA_004024945.1 Uropsilus gracilis | reverse complement strand
GAAGGGGAAGGCAGGGGGGGAGGAGAGGCAGGAGAACAGATGAAGCTGACAGTTCAATGGGCATCAAAACACATGGCGCAAGGTCTCTGCTTCTGCCTCTGAGCTTCCGAGCGGCCATGGCAAAGAAAGACACATGTTCAGAAACAGCCTCTAGAAGACCTGATACTCAGCTAAGCATCCCTCTGGGTACTTCCATCCTAGAAATCTCTCTCACCTAGAAATATCTGGCATGAGTCACCAGCAACTCCTTGCCCACATGTTGGCAGGAAATACGATGATGAGTTCTAGCAGACTGAGTCCCTAATACCCCACAAGGCTGGAGATCAGGACTCTGATGCTGCTGACGCTGGGTGAGAAGGGTGGGCGAGGGGCCACAGGAAGTAAAAACAGTGACAAGCAGGGGAATCCAGTCCCAGTAGAAGGAGGCAGCTGTGCCTCGGCTTCTGTCAGGGCTGCTGTGTGGAAATATGGGCCAGATCTTCTGGGTTTTTCAAGAATGACTTTAAATGATTCAATATTTCTAGTGCACAAGTGAACCAACAGTACACGCACCTGTGAGTCAGAGAACAGGTCCCTGTGCTCCGACTCACTGTGTCATTTAGGATACAGCATCTTCCGCAGCTCCTGGAACTGATCCCAGTTATCACCACCCCGGTGTTCCCCTTCATGGGCCCGAGCTTTTCTGGACAGTGCACCGCGTGTGTGAGTCCCTGGCTGCCCAGCCCAGCCCAGCCCAGCCCGGCTAGACTTTGCTGATACTTACAGAAACGGGCTCTGCTCCAACCTGCTTGGCTGGGTCACGTAACCACAGGCTCTGCCCACGCTGGGGAGGCCACAAGGTGCGTCCATTTCACGGCTGTGTTGGTTCCCGCACTCAAAGCATGGAACAGCTGAGCCACATGGACGCCGCCGCCTCCGTGAGCAGTTTGTGGACGCAGCCGCGACTCGGAAAGTGGGGGACAGGACGCGGCACTGGGTTCCTCACCCACCCATGCGCTCACAAGTGAAAGAGACGGATCGATCTCGGGGGCAACAACTGGGTGAAGTTACAGAGGGAAAATGGGGGTAAGAGTTCCTAAGGCCACGAATGGCCAGCTGTTCCACACCAGAGAGTGGCCACCGTGGCCAACAGTCCAAACCGAAAGCTGCTCATGCAAGATGGCACTGTCCCTCCAAAGGCAGCCTGGCACGGATGGCACCCACAGCCAGTGGTGGACCAGCATCCTGCAGCTGACCTGCAGGAGCTGGGGCGGTCACAGGTCAGCACCACACAGCGTCCCTCCTAGAGCCAAAGGCAAGTCTTCTCCCAAAGCGTCTTCCAAGCTGAGCCAAGCCTTCTCAAACCCAGCTGTCCTCCCAAGCAGGTGAAGCATCCCCACCCCGACTCGAGCCTCCCCATGCAGGTCGCCCCACAGGGCTTCCTTCCCAGGCAGCTTTCAGCCTCTCCCCAGTCTCTGCTTACACCCCTGCTTCAGGGCACCCACCTTCCCAACCGCATGGGCCCACTTTCCCAACCAGCTGCTTCCCAGACTTAACTGGTGCCGATGGGAGCTCCAACCTGTCCATTTGCAAAGCCGGCTCAGGGTTCAAAACCAAACCCCCAGCAGAACAGCCAAGCTGCTCTGTCTCAAGCCAGAACCAGGCAGGTGAGCGCTGCTGCATCCGAAGGGCTGGCCAGGTTCAGACCCGACTCGCGTGCCTCCGAAACGGCCACGCTTTCTCTCTTTCCTCTGAAGCCAGGCGTGGCTGAACCAGGGTCGCCTGAGCCCGGCTGCCAGGCAGGGTGTAGGCCAGGCTGGTGCAGCCCGGCCGGGGGCTGCTCTCACAGTGGTCTCAGGTCACGTGGGCAGGCGTTTCCCCAGGGTGAAGATTAAAAACCTAGATTTTCACTTGGGCCAAAGAGTTCTAATTGTAAACTACTCCACTGACTGATGGGGGGGCCTACCCCCCTGGGTGTCATTGTCTCCTGTTTAGGATTGCACATTTCAAGGAAGATATGCTGAAATGTGAGCGTGGCCTTGATTAGAATCTCCTTTCAGAAAGACACAAGGGGGAGGAAGAAGTAAAACAGGTTTTTTTCTCTGTGATGTGGTAACTCAGGAGCTGTTCCTGGAAGACGGGAAAACAGAAAGAAGGATCTATAAAGAGGGTTGGAACAAAGAAGGGGATTCTGCCATTTGTGGGATGAGCACTTTTGGTCAGGGACTTTGCACGATGAGGATGTGAGCCACGTGAGCTTGGCCACGTGGCCAAGGCTTGGGGCCTGCAGCCTTTGGCTGGCCCAGACTAGGGGTGTGTCTGTTAAATGAAGCTGAGGAGGTTGGAGACTTGAACTCCGTGTTGGAGTTTGTTTTGCTGAGTTTGACTTGTGTCTGGGAGAAGCCATGCGAAAGTCAGGCCTGAAAAAAAAGTCAACTTTGCTGGTTCTGGTAATACGGAGTTTCTTCTACTACCTGGAGGAGGACAAGGAGAAGACAGCATGGAGGAGCTGGAGCTCGCCAAAGGAGCAGCCAAAGGAAGATGCCTTTGGGCACGTGGAGATGAACCCTGACTGACTGATGCTGTTCAGGTGATCAGGACTGAGAGACTGAGGGTTTCTGGACAATCTGGGGAAAGGACTTTGGACAATGCTGAGAAAGGTTTTGGACAATGTTAATGTCATCGGAGTTTTACTTACATGTTTCTTTTTGCAGTAATTAGGAAATTACTTTGTTAGAAATACATTAGTCTGCACTCTGAGAGTCTTGCTTTGGATTGGGATTTTGGTGAGAAGGCTGGGGATGGTGGAAAGAACCCACAGAAGTCTAAAGGAGGGTAAATTGAGACAAACTAGTCTAAAGTCTAAACTGTGTTTCTCAGTTTTTCTTTCTTAGGTCTGAGAGAGGGGGGGAGAGAGCTGAGAGAAGCTGGTAGCTGATTTTTACATACCAAGAGTAGGTGAACAGTGAAGATGCTAAGGAACTGCTCTGAACCTGCTTCCTAGGGAGAAGCAGGCAGAGGTGTTCTAAGTTCAAGTCAAAAAGTCTTTTTTTTCCTTCTTTTCACCGGGTTTCAACTCTATGGGCAAGGAAACCCCCTCCCCCCCGCCCAGGAGTTGGATGCCGCCTGCGACTGCAGGGGCTGCCTCCAGCCTGGGTGGACAGCTGGGGACATGCAGGAGGAGGGCTCTGCAGACAAGAACCCGATGCAGGCCGCGCTGGCCCCGCCCACGAGCTGGCTGATTTCATGGGCAGAAGGACCTCGTGTGGACAGAACACCTCTGTGAGAATCAGTCCTTTTAAAAGGGCCGGTCAGGCTCCTTCCGCCTTTTGCCTCCGCAGCCAGCATCTGTGGGGCTGGGAGGGGGGAGGTGGGGGGAGGGACTGGGAGGCAGGCGAGCCCCTGGTCCCCAGGAATCTTCACGCTTTCTCTGGGCTCCTCCTTCTGGCAGGCTCTGTCCCTTGCTGCTGCTCTCCTATCCTTGTGGCCTCCTCTCCCAGGTCCCGGTGAGCCCACCCAGGCACGCGCACACACACTGGGCTGGGCCTGTACCACCATGGGGAGCGCAGGACTCCACGGGCGCTGGTCATAGAGGCTCGGGGCCGAAGGGCATGTGAAAACCCTGATGACTCGTCCTCCCTAAGCCAGCTCTAGGCCCAACTTGGCAAACAAAGTCTTACTGGCACACCGCCTTGGTGCCCCCCCCACAGTGACAGGGACGAGGGGCTGCCCAAAACACTTGAATATTTACCACTTGACCTTCTGCAGAGAAGGTTTACTGATGGAGGGTCGAAAAACCATGACACGCTACACACAGGAATATTTGTCACAGTTTTGATGCACCCAGAAGGAGTGGCAGGAAGTCTCCATTTCTCGCCCTTCAGACATAAAGGCTTTGGGCTTCATGTTTCAGGTGGAGAACGGCATTTTAAGTGCTGACGGCCAATCTGATCCACTCGATTTTTATCACTTTCCATCCAAATCAACCACCACTTTGCTTTAAAATACACACCATCAAAGGCGCTCAGCCCTCAGACACCAGCAAGATGCTTGTTATGTTATTTACAGAGAAAACTGATCACCTGGCTCCCTCCCCCACCTCTGCAGAGGGGAGGGGGGACTTCCCATTAATTTTGAAAGCTTTTCCTACCAAAGGCGGAAAAGATCTGTCAAGAAGACAAAAACGTTGTGTTTGAGCATTTCTATCCAGGCTTCTGCACAGAGGGGAAATAATGTTACCCTATTACAGAGCAGGGGCCGGGTCATTTAGCACGGGACGTATCTCATTTCCATAAGAGCGACCCTGAAAGATTTTGGGGAGCAGCCGCCTGGGCCCCTGGAAGTGAAGGCTGACGCACAGAAGCTGGTGGAAGAAAGTGCTCAAGGTTCGGTGAGACTGGCTCTCTAGCTTGACGCTGCTAAAAATGGATTTAAAAACACCACCACCTGGGAGTGTTGGGGGTGGGGATCAACGGGACCTAATTTCAATCTTCTTTGCTAGAAACCTTGCCAGAGAGATGGCACCCGCCGCCCTCAGCGGGCCGTGGAGCTGCTGGTGTGAGCCAAGCACCAAGGGAGCCGGGGCATCTGGAAGGGTCTGTGACGGGGAAAGGAAACTTTTGCAAAGTACGTGTCACTGCAGGAAGAAAAAAGGCTGACAGTTTGCCCTGGCGGAGCTGGGCCCCCGGTCCTGAAAAGGAAGTGTGAGTCACGTCGAGGCGCCGAGGAGACAGCGTGTTCAGCAGAGGTGAGTCTACCTTCGTCGACGGAAGCGGCAGGAAGGCAGCTGCTGCTGGGAAGACGGGCCGCAAAAGGAGCTGCGAGACGGAGCTGTTTTGGGAAAAACTAGCGGAGGAGGGTGGTGTCAGGTGAGCGAGTTTTAAGGGGTTTTGCCCTCCCCCCATTAGCCTCTGCGACCAGCACCCGAGCCGCTGCGCCCGCCCCATGAAGGCACGGCCTGGCCCAGCGGGTGCCAGCTCGCCTGGACCTGGGAGGAGGGGATAAAAGGGCAGCATCGCCCTGGAGATGGGGGTGAAGAGAGGAGCGCGCAGAGAGAAGAGGCGGCCGGAGGCAGAGGTGAAGATCCCTGGGGGCTGGGGTGCTCGCCTGCTTCCCAGACGCTGCCCAGCCTGGCCTGCCTCTCGTAACTGGCCCAGCCTTCCTGCCTGGTGCCGTCCGGTCCCCTGGGAGCATTAAAGCTGTGACAGTTAACGGCTCCCACAGCCTGTAGCTGCTAGAGCCGATGAGGACCCTGCGAGGTGGGGACGGAGGCCCCACAGATTCCTGCCTAGGAATCCCAGGCGACACCTTGACGGGACGGGGGTGAAGCCGACAAGCACAGCACAGGAAGCTGCCGCAGACCTCGCTGCCCTGTGTTGGGGTGTGGGTGTCCCCGAGGGCAAGGGGGCCCCGCAGTCGGTTTCCTGGAAGGCCAACCCCGGGCAGCCGTGGAGAGCAGAGGTCGGGTATGGAGACCTCTCCCGGCAGCTCCAGCGCAGCTCCAGGCCCGGCTATCCCTGGCCACGTGGCAGCAAGCCAGGGGCCAGTCTGGGGGACAGAAGGTCCAGGCGGTGACCGACAAGGAGCCGTGGAAAGACAGTCTGAGAAAGCAGACTGAGGAAGCATGCACCTGGTCACCCAGCTTCCGGCACAGACGGTGGAGGGTGGACGGCTGCGGGCGCTCTGGCCTCCAGTGCGGGCACATGCCCAGACCCAGGGCTGGCTCACGGGCCCCCTCGCCATCAGGGGGAGCAGGTGCGAGGCCCACTTGATGGCTTCTCCACACCAGGTGAGCTCCGGGCTGTCAACCCAGCGAGACAGTGCCCCCAAGCGGGTCACCGAGACAAGAGAGTCGCCTCCGTAGCACTCGCACCACCTCAGAGTGGTGGCAGGAAGCGAGGCTGGGCTCCCCGTGCCATCTGGACCCGCGGCCATCAGAAATGACTGTGCCCTGGTGGTAAGGGAGGCGGCGGAGGCTCCAGAGCCAGGGCTCAGCCTCAAGGCCCTGGTCGGACCCCTCACACCCTGGCCACGGCGGAGCAGACCCCCTCTCCCGGGCAGCGGCTCTGAGCTTTGGATCGGGGGTCTGCCATGAGCATCTACACGGCCGTGGACATGGGGCAGCTCGGGCAGCTCTCTAAAATGGGGAGAGGGCAATCCGGCCCCATCGAGCGCCGGTCAGGACCCCACGAGCTCAATGACTTGCCGGAAAATGCCCCCAAAAACACAGGGGCTGGGGGGAGGGATTCAGCCACTCCCAGAGGAGATAGAATGGCTGCAAAGGAGCCGATAGATTTCTCTCTGCATTTTAACTTATCAGTTGCTCAGTCACACCCACAACGTGGATTAAATAAAAATGTCCCGCTCATTCTTTCCACGGAGCGATGAGATCAGAGCTGGTTACCGGCTGAGCTGGGGAATTCAGTGGACTAGTTCACACTGCCATGAATCGGCAGCCACAAAGCACAGATATGGTTCCGAGCTGGAAGAGCGCCCCCTAGAAGGCAGCCCGGAAGCGCGCCAGGAAACAAATAATGAGCAGCCCCCCCTCACCCCCCATGCCTCCCCCAAGCAACACGGTAGGTACTCCAGGGAACAGAGGCAGTTGTGCCCATTGAGGGGGGTGGTCACAGCTGCCACCAGAACTGGGGTGAAACTTCCACTCCTCCACGTCCCTGCTCCCTGCTGCTTGATGCAGGATATTAGACCCAGCCTCTCTGAGCCATTTCCCTGACCTGACCTGTCCTGGGGTTACATGAGCGGCAGCAGGGGCTGACAGTCAGTCTGTGGCACCCAGAAGGGACTTATTAAGCGCACCGTTAGAGGGACTGCTGCAGACAGAGGGACTGCTGTAGCGCAATCTCCGTAAATGGAGACGGGTCATGTCACCCTCTGCACCTAAAGATGGGTGACCTGGGACGGGAGGAGAGGCTTAGAAGACCTGCCAGGGACCGTGGAGAAGAGCAGGCCCTCGCTTCTCAGCTTCAGGCTTGCACCAGGGCCTTGGGGCCTGGAAGGAGACACGTGGAGCTGAGCATGCAGAGGTGCTTGGCGGAGACGTGGGTGAGACCTGTGCGGACGCGACGTGCATGGCAGCTGTTGCCGTGATTTCCCTTTGCTTTCGTTCCTTCCAGACTGCTCTGGCCCCTTCGGCCCCTTTCCTGTGGGTCCCCGCCAGAAGGGACCTTACACTTATGGTGAGCTTTTGGGTCTCGATGACCCTGCTTTGGGCAGCCCTCTGCGGCCGGCCACTGACTCACAAGGGGATGAGCGTCTCTGGGTGTTTTACCGGGAAATTATTGCCCCATCTCCTCTCTGTGTGCACACTGACCTCATGAAAGCTCTTTGGCACCAAGGGGATGTTTTATCTTGGCACGGCAGATGGCAGGACCCATTTGGAGCACGCACGACGCAGGGTCCTGGGGCACTCGGGGATGCCCCGCAGTCTGCCTTCTGACCCATCAACCGCATGAGTACAGAGCTAAGCGTTCGCCCATCTGTCGCTCTCCAGGTGAGCAAATCGCTTTGGGGGAAGGGCCTGTGTAGTCCACGCACAGACGGCGCTCAACGGGGGCAGCGGCAGTTTTCACACACGCTCTTGGCCAGAGGCAGCGGAAGCGCTGGTTACCGCAAACCCAACGTGACAGACGCGGCGCTCAGGGTCAGCGCCTCTGCGGAAGAGACCAGACAGGCGCTGATGGCGGGAAGCCCTCCAAGAGAACAACAAGGACATCACAGGATGCAAAGTAGCGTCCCCCGTCTGACGAGCACAGACAAGGGCCATTTCTGAAATGACAGGCCCCCCCCGGGCAGCGCTTTCCACGCGGAACTCGCCTGGGCCACCCCAGTCGAACGCTGCAAGCCCTGCAAAGTCGGAAGTCAGGGGGTGTCATCCCTCAGGGCCAACACACACAGGAGTTTCTGGAAGAAGTCTCTTAGCAACGCTGACCCGGGCGGTCAAATGACACCTCCCAGCCTAGGGTGGAAAGGCTAGCTGGGGGTGAGGAGGAGATTTCCATCAAGCAACCAGGAACAGCGAAGGGCCAGTCTGCAAGGCAGCCTACCTGGGCCTGAGTCAGGGAGACTCAGAAAGAGAAAAAGGCAAAGGAAGCAAAATCTGTCCAATGACCCCTCACAAAAAAGCACCCAGTAAGGAATCCCAGAGCCTGTGGCTGAAACGGCACTTGAGGGGCCACCACCAGAGACTGCTGATTAAAGAAAATCGGGGGACCTGCCTCTGCCTCACTCGATCACAGTCAGTCAGCCATCTTCTGACATAGCAAATGGCCAACGCTTCATGCCATGCTGTTCCTATAAGCTGGACTGCCTTTGCCTGCCCTTCTTACTGGCAAAACGCCTACTCGACCATCAAAACTCAGCTAAGAAATGAACAGTTCTGCAGTACCTTCTCTGAGATCCCCCCAAACCATGTCCTCTCTACCAGACGGCAGAGTAAGTTCACCTTTTCCCTGTAGAAATTTCCTTTGGCTCACCGATTATTTGCCACGCCAAGTCACTGTTTTATGAAGTTAACCCCTACGAGACAGAGAGCCCCAGAAGGGAGAAGGCGGGGGCTGTCTGGCCCTCACACGGTGCATGCATACGTGCACTCAAACATCTTCTGAGCACCCCTGTGGACCTGGGTGCCTGCCTCTGCATCATTTATTTACTCCTGGCACTAGTCTCAATTTTCATCCTGGAGTCCATCCCTCCCCCCAGCCTTCATTTCTCCACATCTGAGGGGGGCTCTGGCCTCAATCTTGGAACATGGACAAGCTCCTACACTTGGCTCAGAAGGTAGGGCAGAACGTCAGCTTACTCCATCAGAGCCAGTCCATAATCTTGTCAGGAATGAAGAGTGTTGCTTTTCCCTCCAAGTATGAATCTAGAAGAAATACTGTTCGCCCAGAGGTGATCACAACCATCTGCGACGAGAAGGGAAAACCCCACCAAAACTGATGTCAACCCAGAAATAAAAAAAGTCAAGGGCTCGAGAGAAACAGGAGTCTGGAGATGCGGTTCACATCTGTAGATCGGGCCACACCTGACCTCAGACCACCCCTTAAAGAATTCCCTACCTGGAGGCTAGCCAGGCTCAAGGGTAACACAGCAAACTGGTATCTCAGTGGCTTACTCCTCATCTAACAAGACTCCACCAGGGTGACAGGGCAGCTCCCTTCCAAACGGTGACTCAGGGATCCAGGCTGGCGTCGTCTTGTTGCTAAGCCGCTAAGCTGTGAAAACACACAGCTTTCAGGACTGCCACAGCAGGGGAGGGAGAGCAAAGGCGATTCATTCACACCAGTTCTTCAGTGCTTCAGTCCTGTGCCTCTCATCATGTCTGCGTAAAGCCCCGAGGCCAAAACTAGTCGCAGAAGCATAGGGAGGCGGGACGCAGAAGCATAGGGAGGCAGGAGACGTCCCGTGCATCCAGGCTGAGAGCAGCGGGCTGGACTCCACAAACATGCGGCATGGTGTGCCACAGCCAACTTGGGACAAATGTCTGCCGCCTACAAGCAAAGACTCTTAAGCAGGCTTAAGACTCGTAAACAGCAGGCACCAGGGATCGTGCCAGATGCCGGGATGACAACCGTGAGCCTGAAACCACAAGGGCCGCGGTGCTGGGACGTTCTGCACCGTGAGGAAATGGGGCTAGGGGGCAGGGGGAAAATGTACATCAGCGCCTGCCAGGGCCAGCAGTGGGAACAGCGAACACCAGAGGAAGGGCACCTGGTCTTGGGGGGCGCAGGAGGAGATGAGAGAGGGCTCTGAGGGAGAGATCGCGGCAGCAGAAGTGGTCGGTCATGCAGGAAGAACAGGGTTCCAGGCAGAGCACCAACTGGGTCTGGGAGGGGGTGTGTGGTGCACGTGGAGACCAAAACCAGTTCAGAGTGAGGCGAGAGATGTGGCTGACGAAGGAAGTGGAGCCAGAAGCCAAAGGGTCTTATGGTGACGGTCAGGCCACACGCAAGTGGCTCGAGAACACATTTCACTACTTCATCTCACACGCTGGACACAACCCCTCCTCCCCCCCCCATGTCACCGATCTGCCCCACCCCTGGTTTCCACATCAGGGGAGCTGGCCCAGCAAGAGGGACAGTGCCTCTTTGCCAGGTGCCCTGGTCACTGAGCCCAGCCCCGTGGGACGTGGCCTCCCCTGCCACTTCCAACCATTCCTCCGGGGACCTGCAGGCACTTCAAGAAGCTACTTCCTGCCGCAAGGAGGAAAGCAAATATAAAGTGGGCCCAAAATGGTGGCTCTGGAAAGCTGCGGGCCTGTTACCATCATCGCAAGTATTTTTATCCGTCCCCGAAAGCCACACCCCATCTTCCGAGTGTCGCTCCGGGGAGGCTCACGGGCTCACAGCGAGTACTCCAGCCTGCCAGCACCAGAGACAGGACCGGAAGCAGGAGCAAGACTTCCCAGACATGCACGCCGACCGGGCCATGGCAGAGCTGCCAGGCGACAGCAGGGCCCCAGGGCCCTCCCGTGGAGGTGACAGCCCCACTGGAAGTGGCAAAAGAGCTGCCAGAGACCTGGCAGGTGACGCAAGGGGAAGGCTGGCAAGGACAGAGCTGGCCAGCTAAGATCGTACCTGCCCGTGATGATCAGTGTCCCTGCAGCTGCCACCACCCCTGCGTCCACCCTGCTAAGTGCAATGGGGTGAATGGGAGAGAGGAAAAAGACCCAACTGCTGGGGACTGTGCCAAAGGGGATTTGTCCTGTGCTCCCGGGTGTGTGGGGGACACTGCAGCACACAGGAAGGATAGAATGGGGATAGCGGAGAGAGAGCGCAGGAAAGAGTGCACACTGGCTCTGTGGAGAGGCTCTCATGGGCACTGGCCGGCAGCCAGAAGCCACTTGCATGCGCCTCCTCATCCCGGCAACTCCCAGGCTGGACAAGCCAACAGCTCACGTGTTTTGTTGCTGCGTTCATGGCCCAGGGTCCCTGAGAGTGCAAGGGCGGCCAGTGGGCAAGGCTGGACGCCTGTGCCCGGCCAGGCACCGGGAGGGCCGCAGAGGGCAGTGTGAAGAACAGCATTTGGAGTCAAATCCTAGACCCCCGCCTGCCAGCCTTGTGAGCCGAGGCAGCTGACCCCCCACCTCCAGGCCTCCATCACACCCACACTGCGCGCACTGCACTGTGCGGAGAAAGAGGGGGAGCCCCGGCTCCCGCAGATGGCTGTGCCCCCAGCCATGGACGTTCCGGCTGCCCGTCTCTGGCTGAATGTCACCGAGAGCCCAAGAGTGCAAAGGAGCAAGCACAGAGCACCCCTCACAAGACACCCAGGGCAGGAAGGGGAGGCTCCAGGACCAGCAACCCAGCTTCTGTGGCGAGCAGATACAGAGCCACAGAAAGGCAGGGGAGGAAGCGCAAGAGGGGCCTGGGGTCTGGAGCCCCTCTCCAGGGGGGCGTGGGGGCGTGGCTTAACCCACCACAATAAGGGGGTGGCCCAGCTGGGATGTGCTTGGATTGGAAATGTGACCGACAGGGATTTGACGGTGTAACAGGTATTTCTAGCTTTCAGGCGGAATGACGCTATGAAGGGGAGGGGGGCTGGTGTCTTATTAGGGACAGAATCCAAAATGCTTTGCAGTGAAATCAACGATGGGCTTTGGATCTGCCTCAAGATCCCTTGAGGAGCTGGGACGCGAGCCGAGGCCCGGATGGGCGGCGCCGGGCGGGAGGCGACGCGCTGCGGTGCCCGGAAAGCGCGTTATTTTCTCACTGTCTCGGCTGCCGCAAACCAGAAGTGACTGCGATGCAACCGTGGGGCTTGGAAACACGGCGGGGGCCCCTGGGGGCAAGCCTGCACCCTTCTCCTTCCGGAGGGAGACCGAGGTAGCTGAGGCCAGGAAGCCCCGGTCCTGTGAAACCTGCACACATGGCCACATCCACTGATTCCCAAACCCTGAACTTCCCAGGGCCAGGGCTGCTGTGCTGCGCACATCCATGGCACGTTACGTGGCATCAACACGGAAAGGCAAGCAAATGGCAGAGTGGAGAAGCAGAGGGGATGCGTGCTTGACCAGCCCATAGGAATTAGACGCCGAGGTGCCCTTCTCAGGCAGCTGAGGGACAGTAAGCCACAGGCCTTCAAAGGGCCTCTGTTAAGACTTTCCCCCCATCCCTGCTTTCCTCCCCCCCCCCCCCCCCCCCCCCCCCCCCCCC
>PVHY01014749.1:0-25537 GCA_004024945.1 Uropsilus gracilis | reverse complement strand
GGACAACTCCTACCCGTATTCACTCATACCTGACAAGTACTGAAACACCTACTTTCGTGTGCCGAGGAGACGTTCTTCTTCCATGAGGTGAGGGCCTGGGCCTCCTTCGCTCAGCACCACGCAGATAAAGCATGAAGCATTACCTCTCCATTGCGAGCATCCATGTAACAGGGGTCTCAGCTCAGTGCGCTCTCTCCCAAGTTCCTACACGAGACCCTGCCTTTTACCTAAAAGCCTATGCTTCTCCTGTGTAAAAATGACTCACAGATACATCAAGACCGTTGGAGCCCGTCGGGGCCAAGTTAGGCAGCAAACTCTGGCAGCATAACTACTCCCGAGGTCCCGGCTGCTTCAGGGACGCTTACATTTCATTAAAATGATGATCACATTCACACTCATCTGCAGCGTGTGATTATGGATGCGTTTTCTGCCAGCTTGATGCTTAAGCTTCTCCATTAATAGCAACTCTGCCATTATAATGAGAATAAATGTTGCTTACAAACCCTTTATTTCACCAACTACACTTCTACAGTAAATGATAAGGATCCTCTCATTTGACAAATGAACCAACAGCTAGCGGAGTCCTGCCACGGGAAGGAAGATGGGCTGGGGGGAGGGGGAGGGGGCTGGTAGCGCCATGGCAGAGCACACCTGACCTGGGACCACCCAGAGCAGGAGTCCGGACAGTTGTGCACAGGCTGCATGCGCCCTGTAAGCAGCAGCAGGGGATGAAGGGACAGGACACCCGCTGGCCACACAGACACACACAGCAACGTGTGAGCCCGAGTGCCCGGAGGCAAGCAGCAGACACAGCCTCCACTCTGAGCTGAAGAGGAGGCACTGAAAAGAGCAGTGTCAGAGGGTCCGGCCGGGGGGAAGGACTGGGCCCACAACAGCTCCAGCCAGTTCAACACAACCGGGGCACCCCCAAGCCCCTGCTTTTGAACCCACAGTCCCTGGAGCCTCCCCGCCTCTCCTGAAGAACTGCGGCCAAAGGTCTAGTCGGCGCCCCTCGGGCCACAAGCAGCGTGCTTCTGATCACTCCCAGAAGGAAGGAAATCCAGGCAGCAGGGACAGAGCCCTGAGACGACGGTGGGCACTGACTCCCCAGGAGCCTCCCAGGGCCCCCCAGAGCTGCATTTCACTGGCGGGGAGACTGAGGCTGAGACAGCTGAGGCGGCCTGCCCAGGAGTGGGTGGCAGGGGTGGTGGTTCTGAGCTCAGCCTGCTGACGAGGGACCCCGCACTCTACATGCCCCCCGCCTGCGGGAGGTGGAGGTGAAGACACACAGGTGGCCACTGGAAAAGAGCGGGAACGTCTCCGGGGAGGAGCCTCCGCCAGGGGAACTGCACTAGAAAGAGGTCAGGAAGCATGAGCCCCGGAACAGGCCTACGTTGAAGTGCCCAACCCAGTTTACCTTCAAAGCCCCTGGCGAACCACATCCATTTCCCCGACATCTACCTGCAAGGGGAATGGAAGTTCAGGAGGAATTCTGAGTGGCACCACGAGCCATCCCAAAGAAAAGGAGCGGAAGGAACGAGAAGCCCCAGCCGCTGCCGGAGCCGATGCACAGCGTGGCCCCAGGGCCCGCAGGCCTCATGCCAACCAGAGGGGCCCAGGTACGCAGGGGTGGGAAGGATGCAGCTCCGCCTTCCAGGGACTCAAGAGTCCAGGACAAAAACACCGAGTGCCCCCACCCTGTGGGTCAGGGGACCCGCTCCTCTCTCCACTCAGGCTGTCCGTGAACGGACCAGCACAGCACACACTGCCCGAGGCCCATGTGGTGGGGACAGAGGACCTGGGGAGGTGGCCAGGCTCCTCAAGCCCCAGGTACTTGCATCCTGCCTTCAAACTCTTCCCCAGAAGCCTATCTGGCCAAGATGCCCGCCTGCCCGCCTTGCCTGCCCCACCCCTGCATTAGAACTTAAGTCGCTTCCAAGTCGCCTCCCTTCGGTGCTCATCAAAAACCATGAGGAACAGATTGGGGAACAGCAGCCTGAACTGGAAACGAGCTGAGGGCCACCTCCTTGAAAACTGCCTCTGAAACGCACCCCAGGTCAGGCCAGTGGCACTGGTGGGCATTTTCTGATGCCCGAAAGGTGTTCGCTGGAGATTCGGAAAGCGCTGGAAGTACAGTTGCATATATATGCTTGTACACACACACACACACACACACACACACGACTTGTAATAAACACCCCCCACCCCCCTCGCCAAGCAGCCACCACAGCAAGGACACACGCCTGAGCAGATGGCAGGTGAGTCACCTCATGGACACATTGCCGCCAGCCTGATGGCAACCGTTAATGGCTTCTGATAAAAACACCTTGTGCCATCAGAGCAGGACCTTTCGTCTGCATTTACCAAGAACACTGCTGTTAGGCCTCAATGCCATCCATCACTTTGAGTGCCGATGGAGATAAATGTCCGGTGTTTGGGGCTTGAGCTATCTAGTAGGCTGACTGCAATCCCGAACACGAAGCCATCCTGGGAACTGTGAATTTCAAAACGCCCACCTTCGTCGGCTTTTGCCTTTATCCTGGGGCGGTGCTTGAGCCAAGACACAGAGACAGACAAGCCCACAGACATTCGTGCACAGATACATGTGGGTGTCCGGTGCGTCAGTTAAACGAGCGCGTTTGCAACACTTTGAGGAGACAGAAACAGCAAAGGTCTTTCGCTGCTTGAAGTGTTTCCTGGAAACCCCGTAGTGCCGTCTAGGGCCCCCTCCCCCCGGGACGAAGTGCTTGGAGTCCTTGCACAACTTTCTGCCCCAGGCCTGCCGCTCCCCCCAGACACTCAGCCGCATGTTCCATGGACACTGACGAGGGATGTGACCCTGAGGACAGCCCACCTCCCCGACACGGTCACCTCTGCAGGTCGGCCAGGCCTCCTAGGACATGCTCACCTGCTCCTGACCTTCTCCAAACCCAAGGGCAGCTCTGTGTCTCCTGTTCTGTGGCTTTTGATCCCCTGCCCCACCCCCAAGGCCCAGAGCGGCCTCGTCACCATACAGGGGCTCGCTTTCTTACTTGCCACATGGCATATAGACGTTTTCGCTCTTACTTCCTTGCCAGGAGAGCCCCAAAGTGCTAATGCAGTGACACGCCACAAAGACCCAACTGTGACTGCTCTTTAGCCAGCAAAAGGTCGTCACCATTTTATGTCGTGTTTGGCTGTGTGGCGGGGAGAGGAGTGAGGAAGAGGGGTGCGCGCAGGTTGCTTTGCAGGCATCTGTGTGCCAGGCTGCGCTGCTGCTGGAGGTGCCCAGGTAGCAAGGACACAGCCTGTGCCAGCCTTACCTCGATGAGCTTTCTCTCATAGGTACTGGCCAGTTCCTCGGCCACCTCTCCGGGCTTCTGCTCAGGCACCGTGACTTCACCATCCACACTCCAGAGGCTCGGGACAGCTGAGGGAGAGAGAGACGTTCCATAAATAGCTGCAGCGTAATGAGAAAGTATTCTCCTGGTGGGGGGAAAATTCCGTCTTTTCTAGAGAGTGAGCTAAGAACACTCCTGGGGGGTGAGGGGAGATCGAAATGACGGATCGGCAACGTTGCCACAATCCACACAAGCACAATAAAGTGACTTATAAGCCGTATTTAAAACAGGAGAATTGCCATAGAGATGGGAGCACGGGCACCTGGGGAATCATCTCATCACCACATTTCACAGGAACGCAGACGAGGCTTTGGCCAGACATACACGCCTGCACAGACAGCTCTGACTTCAGTCAGGTTTCCTCCTCTACAAGAAAAAGGGGTTTGAGGGAGGCAGCGCCTGCTTATAGCCCAGCGCAGCAAGGCCGGAGGGCGGGAATACACGTAGGAAGAGGAAGACTCGCCACTGATGAGACAGTACCCGCATGAACGACGCTTCTGGAAAGGTCTAGAAGCAACACATCACGACAAAGTGCAAAGACATCTTCACAGGAGGCTGGCTCCTCGGCCAGCTGAGAATGAGCCATGGACACCGTGGGGTCAGACTGACCACAAGGGACACACACACACACAGGCTCGCAGAGGAGAGAAGTAGAGCAGATGAGGAGAAACGGAGGATGAGCCAGGTAAACCCAGGACAAGGAACTGAGCCAGCACAGAAAAGACCCACACCAGAGACAAGGAACAGATTCAGCAGAGGTTTTGGAAGACAATCAGCCACAAGGCTGGAAACCAAGCCTCGAATGCAGATTCCACTTCCTGTGTGTCCTGGGAGGGGGAGCTCCTGGGAGGCCTGATGGAGCATAGACAGATGGCAATGAGACAGAAGACTCTGCCGCCATCCTTCCAGGGACAGGGAAGGGAGAGACAAGGGGAGGAGGAGGAGAGATCCAAAGGGGGAAAGGTTGAGCAAAAAATAGGGTCTCTGTGCCTGAACGGACCTGGGGTTCCCCCTTCAGCCCATTGACCGCCATGGACCCCCAACTGACAGCACAAAAGGTGCTGGAATAGAAGCCTAAGCTTGTCCACCCCAGGGCTGACCACGGCTCCAGCCACAGCTGCAGAGTGGCCCAAGGTAGACCTGCCGCCCAACACAGAGATGGCGACAGACCGAAGGACAGACCAGAGATGGTGGAAACTGACACACTGAACAACCCAGTTTACATTCATATCCGCTCAAAATCCTGTTAAAATGCCAGTTTAGAAAAGTTCCGTGGGCACCACCCTCAAAGAAACAAAAGGAAGGAAACAAAAAGCAAAACCGTAGGAGCTGAGAAGCAGGCAGACACTGAGAACTGGCGAGAAACCTGACAGACCTGAGAAAGCTCGGTGACAGCCAGAAGGAGGCAGCCCCCCAAATATAACCTGGTGAAGATGGAGCAACTCGGAAAGGCTGAGAAACGGCTCAGATAAGACACTTCTGGAAGCAGAGCAAATGCGAGACTGAAAGTCAAAAAGAAGAAATTTCAAGTCTTTTAAGAAGCAGTTAGAGAAGGTGGTGACCTTAGTTTCTGGAAAAGGTCAAACAGTGGGTGTGGGTTGAGCTGAAGAAAGGGGCAGCTTATTGAGGACGCAGAAAACTAACCCAGGTGGAACCTGTGAGATCCTCCCACCCTCCCTTCCTCCCCCATCCCCACTCCCAGGTAGCAAGCGGCCATACAGACCTCTGAGGACAGAACAGAAAGTCTTTGCCTGGGAATCAACCAGATGAAGAGCAAAAACCTAAAGTGACCAATGCTGGGGGGTAAGGCTGCTAGGTGTCACAGCTAGATCACTCGCCCCCAAACCCCAAAGAGGCCAACAGCAAATGGCCACAGAGCTTCCACTCAGCCCCGCAGCTGCCCACACCTACCCCAAGCAGCAGCCAGGATCACCTGCTAGAGACAGGCGCCTAACCTGAAAGGCAACAACCAGGATAAACGGAGACCCGGCCAGCTGCCTAGGGGGATCCCTTCAAAGTAAAGGATGGGTAATAGCCCCCGAGAGAGACAGGGCGAGGGGAGAAGAGGAGGTAGCAGAGAAACACGACGCAGAGGTGTTTACAAAGAAATAAAAGGCAAAGACAGAACAAAAATAAGTGAATAAATAACAAATGAAAGAGGAGGAAAAATCTCTTCTGGGAAGCAATGTGATGACAGCGGATGGAACAACTAGGCTGACAGGATAAAAGGTGAGGAAATGTCCAGAAAATGTCTGAGCACAGTGGCAGGCACCTGTAATCCCAGCTACCTGGGAGGCTGAGGCTGGGGATCGCTTGAGTCCGTGGGATCGGGACTACCCCGGGCAACATAGCGAGAACTGGTCTCAAAAAGAAAAAAGAAACAAAAGCAGACAGTGGAACTGCCCAGAAGGAGAGGCCAGTTCGGTCGACAGCAGCCCACTCTGAGTTCCAGAACACGGGGCCCGGCAGCCCGGACCAGCGATGCCATCTTAGACCTGAACCCTAACCACGAACGACCACAGTCCCTGTTCGGTAGCGTCAGAACCCTGGCCCAGGACTGCACAGAAATACAGCTCCCGGACCCAAGGAGGACGCTTCCACCTTCTATTCCAAGATAGTTCAGTCTTGGAATAGAAGCTGACGTTGAACAGGAGCGTCTGAGCTGCTGATGCAGGTCTAAAGCCAAAGAACGTCCGGGCTGGGTTAGCGCGGTGGCCAGAGTTGAGAGCTGTGCCTGTGCACATTACGCTAGAGTCAAAGCAACGTGCAGCTTGCACGTGGCGTTCACAAAGCATCTACAACGCATCAGCCACCAGGGCCTCTGCACCGAGTCCGGCCCCACCTTCCCAAGCGTGGCCGCAGGGGACGGTGCCGACTTTGCTTGCCTCACATAGGAGACCCCTCGAGCCCAGGCCACCCGTTAGCATCCACATAATCACAGGAAAAGCTCCACCTGCTTTCCTCGCACATCCCCTGGGAAGTCAGCAATTTCCTCCTGTACTTCCGAAAAGGCGTAAGGACAGAAGCTGGAAAAACTCCGTGGAAACACTAAGCCTTCCCTTTTCCGATCACACAGTCAGATGCTACAGCATCTGTGTCTGGGAGGAGAACAAAGGCATTTCCTTTACCCCGACCTAGCATTCCCGTTCCAGACAAGCAGCTGTGCGTCGGTTCATCCACCAGCAGGTCACGAAATGTGGTGAACACGACACAGGTTTTCACCTCCCCGCAGCCTGCTGCGTCTGCTTGGGGCGCCTGCGGTAAGTCATCTGAAGTAGGCAGACACAGTGCCGGCCGCACCAGCAGGCACCAGAGAGAGCACGTGCGGCGTCTGCCTGAATTATTTCAAGCAAAACCTTGAGCGCCACGGAGAGCAGCGCGGCAGACAGTACGAGAAGGGCACGGCCCGGCTTCCGTGGGAGCAAGCTTAGCACAGCCCCAGCTACACACAGTGTGAGGCGAGGGGCTGACAGCCAGAGACGATGAGGCATCATTGCAAATGCAGGCACGGCTCCTGGAACACTGTCGCGGGCTACAGGAGGAGCACTAGGCCTGACACAGCAGCTTCCCTGGGGCGGGAAAACCAGGACACCTGAAGCTTCCAGAGAAGACAGGCTCCTCCTTGGGGAGGTGACAGTGATTTCCTGTCACCTCCTGTTACCTGACAGCAGGGGCCCGCGGTCAGCCCAACAAAGGACCGGTGATCACAGCATCCACCACGGCCAGGCGCCGACTGTGGCAAGAGCAGAGCCAGAGCCCACAGGCAGGGCTAAGTGAGCAGACAGCTCCCAGGTGCGAGGTCTGACTCCACCGCGCAGCCGGGAGTGCTCTTGGGGGAGTCTCGGCCTTATTCACCGGACAGCAAAATTCTCCACCTGCCGGGCGCGACAGACCCATAAGCTCGAAGGGGAGAGGGGTGAGGGTGGGCACCAAAGGATGTGTACATCCTGGGGGTGACTCAGACATAAGCAAGAACGCTTTGGTCCATGAGGCCATGAGGGGTGGGAAGGGAAGGGGAGGCAGGAGGAAAGAGGTGCTGGTAGGAGTTTCGTTTTCAAACACATCAGGGTTGACGCAGTCATTACAGCTGCTGAGGGGAAGAGGTGTAGGAGTCTGGAGTCTGGGGGGGAAGGGCTGGGTTTGCAGACAGAAAATGAGGACTCAAACGCACAAAGATGACACGAGCCACAGGTCTCGGCGAGCTCCCCCGTCCGGAAGGCTCAGCTCCCTCTGGTTGTAAAATCATCATGACATGCTCAAGCCCGCCACGGTGGCACCAGCTTCCCCCCTCCCACAGCCTCCCCTAGCCATGTGCTATGGCTCCGAACCTGCTTCCCTACATGTGTCAAGTACACGCCACACATGCGTGCATGTACATGTTACATCCTCGGTGGCGTCACGCTGTTCGAATACCATCAGTGCCCGGCCCTCCGGAAAGTTGAGACCACGTTCCTGACAAAGCTGACAGGAATCCACCCGCCTCGCAGATGGAAGAGCCTCTGGCAGAAGCTGGGACGCGTGTCACAGCCAAGCGAAGGAGAGCGCGACTAGAGCCCGCCCCGGCCTGTGGTGTTCACAGCGGCAAAGCGCAGGCGAAGCGTGTGGGCCCTGCCGGGGGCTCAGGACCCAGAGAGGGAGCCGCGCAGGAGAAGCGAGGAGGGCAGGATGCAAGGACCCCCCACACAACCGGGGTGTGGGCCCCTCCCGGCGCCCCGAGTGCCACCCTAGGCTGCCAGTCCCTCCCTCGGAGCCTTAGCCTCCTCATCCATAAAACGGGTGACGACACCTCCCGGGAGGCGCACACAGGCCAAGAGGATCAACTGCACCTCACGCTAAACACGGAAGACGTGGGACTTTCTTCGAGGAGACCGCAGAGGGAGAGCCTCCCTGCCAAGTCGGAACTCCTCTTCGTTAGAAGCTCCCCAAGCCCGCAGGTCACAGGCCCGGAGACAGGAAAGATCCACTCCTTGTTCAGAAGCCCCGTCTCTCCTCCAAGAGCTGATCTGCACACCCAGCACCTGCACCAGGACCTCTGGGAGCGGCCGCCCCGCTGCCTCAGCCCTAGGCTTCCTCGTCGTACCACAGGCAGGGGATGCGGTGCCAGATTAGTGACGGTGCAGGGGGAACGAGAGGGACACAACCATGCCAAAGACCCTGACGTCAAAGCCAGGCGGACCGGGGCAAGACGCCAGTCCGGCCGCTCCCCCCCCAGGTGCCCGGCTGCTCTGACTTGAGTTGGACGACGGGACAGTGGCGCCCTCCCGCAGGGCCGCGCTGGAGGACCCAAGGCGAAACCAGATGGTGTTGCCAGAGAGGCATGGCGCACAAAGCGTGAGCTGTACCCGGGGGCAGTGTTGGCAGTTGCTGGGGTAACTGACAGCCCCCCAGGTCTTGTCTGTGTATCTTGACAGAAGCTCCTGAAAGGCAAATCTCATTTCTCTGAACCAAGAGAACGTCCAGAATCAGACGGGGCACCAGTGAGGCCGGCTGGCTGACCAGCACCTCTTTGTGCCCAGAGCCTCAACTTAGCGAGTAGGTCAGTCAACAGAGATCTGCCACTGACCGGAGCGCCGTGGAGCGGGCACGTGTGACCCGGCTCCTGGGCCTCGTTGCCCTGGCTTAAGAGTTCATTTTAAGAGTTCATTTCCCCCAATTATCTCAGTAGCACGTGTTCTCTGCTGGGGAAGGGATCCATTTTTCCATTTCCAGGCCCCAGCTGGACACACAGCAACCCTCTGCAGATCGGGACCAGGGCCAGGGCATCAATCCCAGTGCTGCCACCAAGCCACGAGGTAATGGGCTTCCATGCGCCCCGAGGTGTGTGTGCACATCCACTCACAGGGCCCAGATGCGACTCAGGAGCCAGGTCACTGCCCAGGAAGACGGACACCACAGCTGCAGGAGCTGCGTGCCCGCTGGGTGCCCGGCCCCGGGGAGCACCTCGCCCACCTGCCCCCTGACACAAGGGAGCTGAGTCGACACCCTCCACCACCGCCTCGTCCCAACCATTGGCCTGCCCCCTTCAGCCCCTCCCTTTGATCACTCCGGCCTGGAAAAGGCAGACGGGAATCTCGGCTGCAGAGGGAAAGCTCCAGCAAGCTCAGACAGATTGGGTTTGCGATTCCCTGGGGTGCCGGTCTCCCCCAGGCGGCACCAGATGAAACACCGCGCGCATCTGCAAACCTTGGTACTCTAGCTGCGATCACATATTTCCTACTTCCCGCTGCATTATACATGCGAAAGGAATACATGAGCATACGTTTGTTTTTTCCGAGTTCCAGCCCAGGAGAACTGAAAATATATGTCCATAATAAACTTGTGTTCAAAAGCTCATCGCGGCGTTAATCACAGCAGCCAACGCTCAGAGACAACCCCAATGTCTGTCAAGTGACACTCAGAGCCACGGCACCTGGGTGGCCTGCGGAGAAAGCCCAGCCAAGACAGTGGAAGCACAGGCTGTTGCACAGAAACCGCAGGCCTCAAGCCACGAGGGTTGGTGGCTGCAGGCCAGGGGCTCACAGCCCCAAGGGGAGGGACAGGGGACCCGCACACAGATGGCACCACCCAGGACCCCAAGCAGAGAGGGGGGACGTGCCCCACCCCTGAAGTCCGGCCCACAAAGCCCATTGACAGTTACAGATCAGGAGGAGGATTGTATCCAAGTACAGAGACAGACAAAGACCCTCACACTCTGAGGGCTAAAGATTTAAAAATCAGTGCCTGCTCCGGGGACCCTCGGGAGACGGTGTCACGGCGGCTGCCAGGCACCCAGCACACAGGCAGGAAGAGAAAACTCATCAACCCCCAAACTCAAGGTCACGGCAGAATCTAATGCTTCGAAGGGCGAGCGGAGATTGGTTTGGAAGAGAAATCATGTCGAAGGCTCGCATCTCTTATGAGTTCTAGCGGCGCCGCGGGCCGGGTCACGGGGGGAGGAAAGGGGGCACGGAGCAGAGTCTACGCGGCGGTGGCCTCCTGCATGGACAGAGAACAAGGAGGAGGGGAGGCCCAGGACCCAGCAGCTGTGTTCGGGGGCAGAGGCCACAGGCTCAGGGGCAGGGAGAGGCTGCTGGTGGGAGGCTCCGGATGTGGTCACCCCGACAAGGAGTGACCACTGGCGGGTGAGACTGGCCGACAGGCGTCAGAGTCGCTTAGAGAGGGATGGGAGGAGCGGGGAGATGTTAGCATGCAGGTTCCTGGGCTCCTATTCCCAGAAATGAATTCAGTGGGTCTGAGTGAAGGCCAGGAATCTGCATTTTAATAAGCACCCAGCTGATCTCAAGGCCCTGAGAACCAGCGTGCTGGGGGCAGTGAGATGTCGTCAGCCAGACTAGGGCAGAGAGACCCCACCCAAAGCTGTCCTTCGGGACCATGTGTGACCTCCAGGGCTGGGGCCCCTCCTGGTCCTCACCAGCCTCCCCGGGCACATGCCCTCAGCCACGGCTCTTGCGGAAGCAATGGAGGCAGAGGTGCCCGGGCGCTCACACACCCACACGTCAGGGCTGGGTCCAGCTGAAATGGGATAGAAATAGGGCACGCATCACCTCAGCTGGCAACCCTCAAACCCAACTGCCTCCTCTCAGAGATGGACGGGAGGGTGGGTGACCCATCTGTGACCGCTCTGGCTCCTGAAGGGTTCCCCTGGATGCCCAGCAGGGGAACGTCTCCTCCCTGCACCAGAAAGAGCCCTTGACGTATCTGGAGCAGTGCGGTAATAAATGGCAGACCAGGGGCTATTTCCAAAAGCCCAGAGAGATGCTCTGCAGCCCAGACAACTTCTCAGAAAATCTTAATTATATCTGAGAAGGCAGAGCAAGGAGGACGTGAAGGCAGCAGGCAGAGGCAGGGTCTGGGGAGGAACTGGAGCGTTGCACGGCCCCGGGTTGACGCCACCTCTGTCTCTGCTGATGGCACAACCCTGGTCTGCCCGCCAGAGAATCTTGGTCCGTGATAGCGCAGATAATGATGTGGGACAGGCGGCGTCGTCCTCCTCCTACGGAGGCTCAAGGGAATTTGCCAGGGGAGGCCGGGAGTCTCTCGGGTGTGTATTAGATAAAAAATAGCCAGTCTCTCCAGAGCTGGCGCTGCTCAGGAGGAACTAACTCTCAAGCCCGGTAGACCATGGACCCCTAGAAAGTATCCCTCTCAGCCAAGAAGGTGGTAAGACAGAGAAACTGTGAAATAAGCAGAAATAGATACATAATGACCTTTGACCCCGGTACCTGGCACAGAATTCCTAAATGCTTTGCCATTTCCTGCCTGATGGGGGGAGATCCAAGAGCATCTTCTGTTGTAATGAGGTGATTCTCGCGGGCTTCTGGACAGGGGCTAGCCTCCAGAAAGATCAAGTTCTGATCAGAAGTTTGGGATTTTCACCTCCGTCCTGAGGGGAGTACTAACAACCCATCATGCCCCAGGACGAACCCTCCAAAAAAAAAAAAAAAATCCCTCAGTGGTGAAGTTCAAAGAGCTTCTGGGTTGGTGTTCAAGTGTCTTGAGGGTGACACACTCCAGCTCCATGGGGAAAAAACTCCTTGGACCCCCACTTCAGACAGAAAATAAGTCACCTCATGGCAGCTCCACAGACCTTGGAGGATCTGACCCACCAAACGCTGCTGTGACTTGATTTCTGCCTACTCTTCCCTTGCTGGCTGCTTGAGGCACACTCCCGCCCTAGGCCATGACCCTCTCTATCCAAAACATCCTGTGTGATGGCCACCCCCCTCCTTCAAGTTTATGCTCACACATCACCTTAGTAAAAGGTTTCTTCCCTTGTGTAAAGTCCGCATCTCCCCACCCTTTGATGGCTAGGTCTACTCTAGCTTGACTCTCCTTGTGCAGCAATCATCACCTCCCGGCATATAAGAGATTACCGCCCCTGTCTGCTAAGGACCATTCATCTCCTGCTAGCTAGGCCCGAATGCCACAGGCAGGGTCTGTGTGTGTGTTCTGCTCAGTCCAAATGCCCAGGACAGCATCTGGCACAGAAGAGGCACTTCATATTCATGGACTAGATAAGAAATGAATGGATGGACAACCACATCCGGGTGGACACGTCCAACAGCCTGTGACCTGCAGGCTGCATCCCTCTCCCCTTCCCTCCCTCCTTCCCTCCCTCCCTCTCTCTCTCCCTCTCTCTCTCTCTCTCTCTCTCTCTCTCTCTCCAGAGCTGCCTGGCACATGGATGAGTCAGAGGACAGCTGCTAAAGGCACAAAGGACCATGTCTTCGGGGCCACCAGGTCCAGATGACCTGGAGACCCAGAGACCACCTGCTTTTCCATCTGCATCTGAAATGCCTCAGCCTCATACCCGTATCCCATGACTCATCCCCCCCCCTTCCGCAACCCCCCCCACCCCGCCACAGACTGGCAGTTCAGACCACGAAAAAGACAGCGAAGGAGGGAAACATGCTAAGCTGCAGCTAGAATGGATCTGCTGAGCTATCGGACAGCGGAAGAGGTAGATGCACCCCTGCGGTGGGCCCCGCGCCGCTTGGAGAGCTGACTGGTGCCCACCAGGGCCGGGGTGGCCGAGTGCCCAGAGGCCCTCAATGACTGCTGCCTCTCTGGGGTGTGAGCCAGAGAAGAGGAGCTTCCCCAGCGACTCCTCGGGGCTGCAGGGAGGCTGCCCGCACCACAGGCAGCTGGGCCAAGGCAGGGGTCAGGAGGTCACCCTGTGGGAACAAAGCAGCAATCAGATGGGACCAGGAAGGGGGTCCAGCTCCCCGAAAGCAGGTCCTCACTGGCCATGGGCTGCTCTGTGGGTGATCACTGCTTCAGCACGTACTCTACGAGCGCCTACTGCACCCACATGGCACCACACCTGGTTCCCCGCTCCTCAGGCCCAAGGGTATAGCCAAACCCCAGAGAGGAAACCGGGAGCTTCCCGGAGGCCAAGATGTGTGAGTGGGGATGGGGAACATGGGGGGGGGGGGAAGGGAGGGGAGGGAGAGAAGGAGGAGAGGAGTGGGGTGTGGCCTTATTTCCATGGTAACTGCAGGTTGGCAAACAGCCCTTGGTGGCTTATCTACCTTCCTTGGGGATGAAAATTAGATTAATTGCAGCTCTTGCCGCTGCCAGGCTGGGATGAGGAGCGATGGCTGCAGCACAGCTGGCTCCCTTTTCTAAGGCGCACCCAGCAGCACCGCCTGGGCACCACAAAAGGAGCCCAATGGGAAGGAAAGCAAACCTCATCTGGAGTCACTTGGAAGTGGGACTTCTCAACCCCAACTGAGGCTGAAAATAAACCAAACAATATTGTGCGCTCCGCTGGGTAGCGTCACGACAAAACGGGCCCGCTGCGCATTTTGTAAATGAAGCGGGGAAGGGGGGGGCCTTCTGGGGGGAAGTGAGCACCTGTGTCAATCACGGATCACTGCTCATGCCAGTCCCCCATTCACTGGCTTCGTGCCTGTCCCCCATTCACTGCCTTCATCTGGAAGGGGAGCGGCTCGGAGCTGGAGGAGAGGATGTATTTTTACCCCAGAATCATTTTCAGGGAAAAGCAGAAGCAAGTCAACTGCGTAGGACAAGCCATGGGGAAACGAGTAAAGGCAGGGATGTCTAAAGAAGGAGCACACTCTGACAAGGACATTCTCTCTACCGCGACAAGGACTCCAGGGATTTTCTCTCCCAAATCCTTTGATCTTCCTCTAATTCCATCATCTCCGCTTTAAAAAGTTCTAACCGCCACAACCAACTCTGGCTTGGGTCTGTGGTGACCCATGAGGAAACAGCACCGCTTGCCCCAGCCACCACCCGCCCGGAAAGGGAGAGGGGATCATTAGCTCGAACTAAGTACAAGTTCTGCCACCAGCACCCTCGCCCTTCCTCGGGCCACCCGGAGTCACAGGTCCGGACATCGGCAAGCTGGGATTTCTTGGCACCTCAAGAAAGACACCCAACGCCATTGGCTCTTTCGGTGTAAGCACGTATCCGCCCAGCCACTGGGCCCAGTCCCGCCCTTTCCTCGGGACCAGGTCTGCACATGTCTACACCCGTGTGGCCATCATCCATGCTTTACAAAGTAGGAGCAGCCACGAGGGTGCCCAGCGAACGTCGGGGGAACGCTAACGACATGCCAGGCAGCGTGCCCGGTCACCTGCACAGAGTTCCATGTGTCGACACCACTACCCCTGTGTGACGGATGAAGGCAAACTACTAACCACAGGTCAAAAATCCAATAAACCCAACCACGTCAGCCCTCACCATCACCCAAGAGGGCCAGGACTGAGTGGGAGCGCTGGCTCCCCTCCCCCGGACAAGCCTCACCAGCAGCCACAGAGCAGTCAGCCAAGTGTGCCCCCACCCGGGCACAGGCACCGCTCCGCAGGAAGCCAGAGGTCCTGGCCGCAGAGTGCCTGGGCCAAGGCCTGCGGGCACGGCCACCAGTCAGGGTGCAAGCCTGGGCTTGGCCCCTACCAAGGGCCTGTCCAAAGGGGAGAAAAAGATAAAATAACGCTTCCCGAAAGCACTACATCTTTGAACGTGCTTATTAGGAGAACCTCTCACCTCCCCCTGCTCCGGAATATAACCTGAACACAGCTCCCTCCAGGCCAGACTCTGCAAGACGTTCTCACTAACTTCTAAACCCAAGCGGATGGTGGGCGTTGAAGCGAGGTCGCCAGAAGAGGCTCCAGGGAGGGAGGGCCACTGGGAAGTCCCAGCACGGACACCGCATCCCGTGTGCCGTCATGCAGGCCGTCAGTGGGGGTTCAGCAACGGCAATGTTAAGGGACAGGATGTAGTAAGCACGGGTCCTGCAGGGACATTGTCTTGACCCACGGTGACCGG
Organism: Uropsilus gracilis; assembly: GCA_004024945.1. NCBI lineage: Eukaryota > Metazoa > Chordata > Mammalia > Eulipotyphla > Talpidae > Uropsilus > Uropsilus gracilis. The sequence goes on along the minus strand of PVHY01014749.1, from coordinate 10,364 downwards.
AAGTCGCTTCCTCTCATCAACGTTACGATGAGGCCTGCTGTGTCCCCTGCACCTCGTGGGGCTCCGCTCATCACCCTGCAAGAAACTGAGGCTGGGAGGCTGGTCCCGCCCCACCCCCACCCCCCTCAGCCAGGCTCACACACAATGGTTGCAACGAAGAAGGCCCAGGTTTCACCTTAAGACTGGCTAACCGTGGGGTCCAAACTCTCACCGCCACAGAACAGACCCCACAGAAAGGGTAACTTCTCATTTTCCAATTTCAGTTCAGCACTGAGAGACAACTCTTGGTGGGGGGAGGAGACAATGTTCTCTGGCGCTACAAGAAAAGCACGCCCTTCCGGGCTTCTTTTTAAAGCAGTGTTACTGCCGCTCAGGTGAGTCCTACCTGAGGCCTCAGCGAACGCACGTTATAATTAGATTCGCTGATAAACTGCCACAGCAGATCTGGAAGGAGAAACGTGACTGTTCTTTTGAGAACACCAAACTGTCACTTCAAATTAAGCAACTGCAACAAATGGTGAGAAGTGTGACTTGGAGCGACGCGCATCTGCTCGAGCGCGAACCAGCCGTCTTCCTCGCCAACCCGACGTTGACCCCACGGCGGCTCTGGACAGGCCTGCGGCTCCTGGACGGGGCAAGGCACCCTCCATCCAGCCGCACGGAGTAGCACGGGAGGCGAGCCCTGCTCCCAGGACGCATGGGAACAAGGCGCCCGGCACATTCGTGTGTGATTACATGAGGGAAGGAAAGAGACTCATTTCCTCCACGTGGACTTCTGGGCCCTTCCCTACCACCCTGGAGGTGAGAGACAAGAGTCTGGTTAAAGTGATTCGGGCATCAGGGAAGACAGACTCATGTCATCCACAGCAACATGGACGGAGCTGGAAGGTCCTGCAGCTCCGTGCCTGCAGAAATAAGCCAGAAAGGAAAAGAGAAAGACCAGGTGCTCTCCCCTAGATGTGGGATATGGAGGAAGCACACACAAGGACAGGAAAAAGTGAAAACTAACAAACTGACAACAGAACTAAAGCGCCCAGCAAGGGAGGGGGAGGAGGAAGGGTGAAATCAGGGGAGGGATGAGCCTAAGTGACCAGAATGACAATTCACGGGTGATACAGTGACACAGTGGTGGGAGAACTTCCGGGTGTACAACGATGGAGGAGAAGAAAACTATTTCTATAAAACCAACAAAGAAGGGCCTTTCATTGCTGTCCTAGCAAGCAACAAACTCACTAGAGGCCACAGGTGATGTCACCACCTGCAAAGGAGGCGGCAGGCACAGAGAAGACAGACAGCGAGGTGGCCGAGGCAGAGATGCTCAGGGGTCAGCGAGGGTGGGAGAGGAGGCCCGGCCCCACAAAGAGACACCCCGGGGCCAGGGCTGGGTCTCTCACAGCTGTGTCCAGCACGCACTCCAGAGCAATGTCCAGTACGTACTGAGTTCACTCTCGTTCAACTGCAGGCAAGGACTAGCGTGCGTGAGGCAGGTCCACGACAAAAGAGAAAGAAAAGAAACAGAGCAGATGTCGGTGCCACCCCACAGCCCCCCAGGCCAGCTGAGCCCCAGGGGGACACGTACGTCATGGCCGTTCTTGTTTCCAGAAGGTCTTGGCAGCCACTGCTTCTGCAAGCAGCAGCTGTCACTGAACTGAGAAGTCGCAGGGCTACCCAGTGAATGAGTGAGTGAGTGAGTGTCTTCGAACAACCGAGTCTGTACACACTCACCACCGCTTCCCCTGGTGTCTGACTCCAGAACATTCTGCTCCACACCAGGAGAAAGAGAGCGACAGAACGCTGCCTTGCCGAGGGTTCCTCGGAAGCCTAACTCCCGGGGATTCTCATCTCTGCTGGTGAGATCGCTCCACGAGCCACGCGGGACATTAAGTTAGGGACACGGGTGAGCTCGTGGGTTTCTGGGCTGAGTCGTCTCCCCAGCACGGTCCCACCGTGTCCCCAGGACGGGCAGATGCTGTCTGTCTGAGCGCAGGAAGGACCTGGTCCTCGGGGATGGAGGATGCCACCAAGACCCCAGGAGGGCAAAAGCAGGTCCGCAGCCCTTGGCGTCTTCTCGACAGCTGGCCTGGGACCCAGCCGACAGCTCTCCCAGCCCATCTTGGTGTCGCCAGGCCTCGGGGGTGCCAGCCTCCTGCGCTCATGGCAGCAGCACCTCCACTTCCACCCAGGACCCCGTGGCAGGGCACCACCTGGCGAGACTACACCTGAGGGGGCGCAGGGGTGGGCACGCAGGAGCCAGTTCAAGGCTGGGAAACCACACGGCTGCAGGGTCCAGAGAAGCCCTGACTCCTCTCCCCTCCTCCCGAGACCACCAGAGAAGACCACGCGTCACAACGCCCTCACGAGCGAGGGGCGCCACAGACACCGGGCCGCCAGGGAGACAGAAACATGAGCCTGAGAAGAACCCAGGCTCGGTCGCACACCCCAGGGCTGCCATTCACGGCCCACTTGGAACTCAGACACGCCGAGGGAAGCCCTTCGCCACAAGCCCCCGACGACGAAGGCGGCTTCCCCCCGCCCGGCCCATCCTCTGGCGGGGGGGACGCAGCTGATGGACACTGGTTTAATGGGATTTGTGGCAGGTTGACGCGCGGAACCCGGAGACAGGAAATCTAAGCCTGAAGCCCTGGGAAATAAACATGTAAAGCAGTTCGGGGCGATGTGCGCCACGCGAGGTGGCGTATATTAAAGCGGGAGGGGGAGCAGGTTTGAAGTCACAGACATTGCCCCCCTGGGCAGAAACAAAGTGCCGTGGAAAGAGGAAATTGTCCTCTTCCAAGCACCCCCAAATTGTTATTTATTCCTGCCCGCCCGCCTACCTGTTACCTTCCGGCCCCCCGAGGCTTCGACGCGCTGCCAGAAAGACCTGCAATTATAAATCAGAATCTCCGCTCCAAACACACAGATCAAATTTAGAGCCTGTGTGTTCAGCCACCTTTTATTGTGCTCAAGTTTTCTGTTCAAAACACTTATTAATTTTCCTTTCAACAGAAGACGTACGGCGCGCCAGCCCGCTGCACCTCACCGAGAGGTTTTTCCCATTTCTTTCCTCTGTGGTGCTGAGTCTTGATGCTTCACCACAAAGCCAGAGCCCCGAAGGCTGCGCGACACTGCGCGGGTGAAACGCCATCCCCAGGGGAGCAGAGGCGGGAGAGGGAGAGGCAGGGCTGGGGGCTCCCATGCGGGGTGCGGGGGGAGCCGGCCTGTGCGGCGCCCGTCAACCCTGCAGAATGTGCACCCCAAACGTGGCGGGCACGATGTGGCTCCCCAGCCAGCCCCGCAGGTCCAGGACAGGCTGGTGGGAGCTGGCTGCCAACCCTGGGCGGCCACTGGGGGCAATCACCAGAGTGTGTGGCTTCCTGCAGCTCATTCAGCACGGAAGACCAGCAGGGAGAGTACAGCAAGAAGCAAAGGACGAAAGCAAGACTGCTCCCCATCACCTCAGAGTCCCCTCCCGTAAGCCGTTCTGGGAAGAAAGTTAATGAAAAAAGAGACAGAGACAGAAAGACAGCAGAGGGAGGGTGTCGTGGGAGGGATGCAGAGGTGGGGGGGGTGGGATTGGCACATGACTCGGGTCCAAGGGCCTGGAACTTGGGGAGAAACACGCTCTCCTATGTGGCCAGGTCTCCTGACCCCTCTGCTAGCCCTCAGGAGGGCCCTGGAGCGAGCTATCCTCCTGCCCTCAGGAAACGGCAGCCCAAGGTTCCAGCTCTACACAACCAATGCCCAGGAAAGCGGCCCCAAGGGGCAGGTGCTTTTTCCTTTCAGGAGCTGCAAACCTCCCCAAGAGAGACTGGAAGCTTCACCCTCCAGACACTGCGTCACAGCGCCTCCAACAGGCCAGCGATGAAACCTTAAGCCAGGAACCCAGCAACAGCCGAGGCACCAGTCCATGCCAACGAGGCCCACATCTCTTCCCCACGTCTCTGCCCTTCTTCTTGCAGCCCACCGGCAAAGTCCTTCAAGTGCATATGCTCCCCCCCCCCCCCAAAAAACGAGCTGCTAATTTGCCAAAAGGAAATTTGGTTTATAAATACAGGGGGGAAAAATAGTCCATCTCCATGGCAACCCAGAAAATACAAATAGAACCAGCGAGATGTTTGCCTCCTGGGGCTTAACACATTCACACCAGCATGTGGCACCGGTGGTCCACGCACGGTTGTCCCAGCAGGCGGCAGTTACCGGGGGCTCATGCCTACACAGGTGAGTTTCATGAATTCAGTTCTTCTGACATCGTTCAGCCCAGCCCAGGGGAGGGTAGTACAGGTAGCAGAGACGTCTGACAGCAGAACATGCAATGGATGTCCCCACCATGAATGCGTCAAATGGAGATGTCCTTCCGAGCTGAAGAGACGGGGCTGGGCGGGTCTGCCGGCTGGTAACCCTTTCTGATGGACACAAGCCTTTTGGGGAGCAACATGGAAATCCAAGAAGTGTGTCAGGAGATGACACAGTCCTCCAGCCAGCCACTCAACCTAAGGACCCGTCTCCCCTAGTCACCAGAAAACGGGGAACTTCTGTGCACAGAGGGCCTTCCCTGCTGCGGTTCTCTGCAAAATAGCCGCTTAAAGTCCAACCACAGGAGTTGGAGTAAGTAAAGTCTAATCTGGCCCCTCCGTGGAAGGCGGCGCGATGGCTGGCTGGAGTGGCAGGTCCCTGTGACAGCAGCAAAGGCCCTGGAGACAAGGAACTAATAACTCGCACCATTGCACAAGGACAGCAACAGTGACTTAAAAAAATGGCTGCTGCGGCGATCAACAAACCAAACCCCTTCCCCAGGGTTGCTCGTCCACGGACCTCTGGTATGATAGAGGTCGCGACATGATCTTCAGCACCACCCAGCACTGGGAGGGACCAGAGGGAGGGGGAGAGGGAGGGGAAGAGGGAGGGGGAGGGGCCCATCCAGGTAAGCGTGACCTGGGTGGAGGCAGGGGGGATCCTCCTGGGATCCTGCTGGGGCACGGGCATGAGGAGACGGGTGGGGTGGGTGGCGGGGCCCCACCCCTTCTCTGGTCTTACTTACACTCTAGCCCAGAAACACTAATAAACCAGAGCCGGGCACAGTAGCTCGTGCCTGTAAGCTTCAGCCTATGAAGCGGCCGGGGCTAGGGATCACGGTCCGAGCCCCGCCTGGGGCCCATAGCGAGACCTAGTTCCAAAAAAATAGCTGGGCCTGGTGGCGCGCACCTGTAATCCCAGCTACCTGGGAAGCTGAGGCTGGGGATTGCTTGAGTCTGTGGTACCCCAGGCAACGAGAGCCTGCAGTTCCATGGGCAAAAATAGTGAGACCTAGTCTCAAAAAAATAAAAATAAAAATAAATGAACCAACCTCGAACATAGAGGAGGATGAACAACAACAACAAAAAGCCCTGTAACACCATCTCCTGGGCAGGACCCATGAGGAGCACGGAGGAATCAACAGATAAAGGACTGAATAACCAGCCATTCCAAGGACTCATCAAAGAGCTACATGGATATGGTCACCAGTGCTCAGAAGCCAAAATCAGGGAGCAGAGAAACCTGCAAAGAGAGCATGTTACCCTCGTACGGAAGCCACGGAGTCATGGCAGAGCCCCAAGGGGGAGCGGCAAAGGCAAATGGAGAGGACGCAAGCTGGACTCACCACGCACTAACGTCTCCTCCTCGCTTACTGACAAGGACTGGAAGACTGACTCCCTAAGCCAGAGTCCAGCAAAACAGCAAAGCAGCAGCAACGGAGACCTGAAACCAGAACGGAGGAGACAACCAACCAGAAGGATGAAACGCTGCGCGACCCCGAAGGAGTTGGAGAGAAGGCACGTCACAAAGTCAAGAACTGAAATCTAAACAACACGGTCTACAGAGACCCAGGAACCCAGATCCGTGCCCGGGAAAAAGACAATGCTTCAGAAAAGGAAGAGACCTATAGGCTAAAACATGATGGAATAAACAGCAGTGAGAGAGGAGATGGAGTGGCCAGAGTTGGGAGGAGGCGGGGGCGGAGGGGGGACATACCCAAGGGGATCAACAATATGTAAAATCAATAAATTATTTTTTTTTAATGCCGGCAAGTTTTTCCTCCCTTCCTCCCTCCCTCCCTCCCTTCCTCCCTTCCTTCCTTCCTCTCTTTCATTGTTTGCTGTTTTGGTTTTTTCCCTCATTTTCTCTAGACCGCTGCCACGGTTGTCAGGAAGGCCCAAGCTCTGGCACCCAAGAGAGCGGGGCCCTGCGACCAACACAGGTCTCAGCCTTCTCGTCAGCCAGTTTTGCTTTGGGTGACTTGTTACAGGGAAAATGAGCTCTTTGAAGGCAGGCCCGGTTGCCCGGAGGGATTGCTAGGGATAGGGTTAGGAGTTCTCTGTGGGTCTGGCTTCGTGTTTTCCTGCTGCCTAACTCAAGGCGAGGCTGTGAGGCATCGCAAGGACAATGGGATGCTCCTGGCCAAACACCGGTGCCATCGACAAAGGCCACACACAGTTCTGTTGGTGCCACCTCGGGACCCCGCCTTCCCACTCGCGCTGCCCCAGCCTGTGGGCCATAGGACAGGCCCTTTTGCTGCACAGCCTGGCTTCCAAACAGGCTTCAGGAAAGAAACAGGACTAGGCCACACCATCCGGGGCCACAAAAAAATCCCGCATCTGTGCTTCCCAAGGAGCACTTCCTCAGGGTTGCAGGGGGCACAGCAGATGGGTGACTGATGAAGAGAACGTGATTGTTTATGGAAAAATAGAAACGATCTTTACAGCTGATACATCTGATACATCGCTGTTTGACTCTCTGCCCAAACAGGAAGCCCAAGAGGATGATATTTCTCAGGCTTGAGAACCAGTTTCCAAATCCAAAGAAGAGCTTCACAGCCACCTTTCATGGTACCTAGCTAACAAATTCAGACAGCAGGAGAATCTGAGTTTTCAGTTTTTAACTTGAACATTTTAGAACAGGTGTATGCAAATGACGGCCCTCAAGCCGCAGACGTTATACCAAAGCGTGGGCAAGGCTGTGGGCTGATAAATCTTTATTTACAAAAGCAGGTGTTACCCAAACTTGGCTGGAGGCAGACAGAGCCTTGCAAGTCATGGTAAAGGATATGGATTTCGTTTTAATGGCAATGCAAGCCACTAGGGAAGCAGGGAAGTCTTGTTCTTATAAAAGATGCTTCCACATTGTGGAGACTCAAGAACCAAGAAAGGATGCAAGCAGGGAGGCCTGGGGCACTGCCACTCTCCAGGTAAGAGGTAACTGTGGAATGCGGGAAGGAGAGGTAAGGCTGCTGAGCCTGATTATCTGGAAGTTGCTACCAGGACCACTGTGTTGGAAAGATTATGAGGTTTGGGGCTCACTGGAAAAGGTATCTGGTTTGATTGGTAATGCCTGCTGCAGGCTCAGGGGAGGAGTAATAGAACCTGTGTCGTTCGTTCTCTGTCTTCTGTCTGCCCTCTATGAAAATCTCAAGCTCAGCTTCTCTGTGATATATGTGGAACGTACCCAGTGAGCGTCAAAGCACAAATTCTGAAAGAATGGGGCTGGGGTGAGCCTGAGTCCACATTTCTACGTGCCAAGGTGGTGCTGCCAATGCTGCTGGTCTAGAGGCGTGGCCTGGATAAGGCTTTAGATGCAGACTATCTCCCTACAGGAATGGATAGGCTGAGCGCCCAGGGCTTGACACAGAACACTCAGCAAACATTGGTTGACTCAAGTTTTGTTTTGTCTATAAGTACAACTGCTATAAAAAGACTGACCGGCACCTCGGGTAAATCCAGCACACATCAGTGAGGGTGCACCACCCCACCCTTACGGAGTAAAAGGCCATTTGGGTGGTGCTGATGGGGCCAAATAAAGTGGCAAGAATGCAGAGGCTGGAAATCTGCTTAACTGACTCCCGCTATGGGGGTCATTACCTGGACTCCAACTCTGACAGGCAAGGACATGAGGAAAGAAAGAACTGTTGCAGGGTTCCCTGTACCGCACCCCCTGCAGGGGCCCAGAGGCATGATGTGGTGACAGCTGTGCTGACTCTTACCAGGCCCTCCAGGGGGCCCTGCACACTTGTTTGGACTCTACCTCGGCCCTGGCCCTCATCCAAACAGATACTGGCATCAGTCGAGTCCAGGTTCCCTCCCAAGACAGAGCCCACGCTCTGGATCACGGCTGCAGCCAGGTCCGACCATCTGCAGAGGGAGTCAGCGGACTCAGTGCCAAACAAATGTTTCCAGGATCTGAAGCTCACACCGAGGCACTCAGCTCCCCTGGAGGCAGGGGGACCCCCCCCCTTTCTCAAACCAACAGAGGCCCCGTGATGCCAGTCAGCCCCCAGGACCCACCTCCTGAGCATCTCGCAGTTACCGACTCTCCTCGTTCCCCCTCTTTGTCCCTTTTAAACTCACCAAAGTACAAAAGCCTTATGTTTTTTATATATACAAAAAGCCTTAATGTTTAAAGCGTTTACCTTACCGCCGTACATCCATTTTCAGGGGGCCATTAAAAAGTCATGAGGACACTCTCCCGGTGTGGGAAGGGATTCAGCTCCCCACCAGCACACCTCGCTTTGGGGCCTCTGCTGCTCGCAGCATCCCAAAGGCCCAGACGGTATTAATCCGACCGATTCTGTACCTTTCTGAGCCGCTGCACATTAACATTAAACACGTCGGCGCTTTTCGGGTCTCCAGGATGTTGAACAAGACTGTTCTTGAGATAATGGGAGAGCGGAGAGATTAATCATCCCTGGGATTAATTGCTAGGCAGGAGTGGGACAGCGGAGAAGTCATTTGCATGCACGGAACTTCGTACCCTGGGTGACGCGCCGCTTACCGGAAGGTCGGGGAAAGGCGGCTGGGTGCTGGCGGGCCTCCCAGGGCGAACACGGAGGGCGGGTGATTGCTTCATCTGTCTAGCTGGGGTGAGGCGAAAGGCTGGAGGCCCCTTGCATTAATGCCAGTGCCTTGCTGGAGACTTAACCACAGTGAGGAGGGCAAAGGACGTGTGGGCTGGGTGCTGAAACCAGGGTCGTCTCTAACAGCTCAAGGGAGGCTGGCAGTGCGTGCAGCTCAGATAAAGACCCGTCCAGGCTCTGTGAGACCGGGCCTGAGCCCCGCCAGCTCTCGGGTCCATCACAGTGCCCAGGAGAATGACGCTGTGTCCTCCATACTGCCTCCCGCCACTCAGCGGGCCCAGGTGGCCACTGCCAAGGTCATGGCACACCTGGAGTCATATGGGAAAGATGTCTGAGAGACAGACAGGCCGGGATCTCAGCCACCTTCATCTCTGACCCCCACTGGAGGCCCTGCTCGTTCTGATCATGGGGGATGGGGCGCGCTTTCACTGTGTTAAGTGGGGGTGAAGGTTGACAGGTCAGCGGGAAAGGCTGGGCACACAGGCCGCCCTCGAGGGGACAGGACATGCTGAGGCCTAGCCACTGGCTTCTGCACCCATCTGTGCACAGACTGAGTCCTGAGCTCTTTGTCCCTTTTAAACGTACCCCAAAGCTTTGGGGTCAGGATTCCGCAAGGACACCCGGAAAGTTCTCTGGCGAAGATGCAGCGAGACGCTGGCACGGAGCACGTGGCCCACGGCTGCCCCATGATGGCAGGAGGGGGCCGGCAGCCTCCACTGGCCAGCCCGATAGGGAGACGGGGTTGCTTCTCTGCAGTAAGTGCACGCTGCTCTTGGCTGGTTTAGAGGCATCGCCAGGGGCTGAGGGAGGCGGGTCGGGTTGGGTGTTTCCTGGCCCCAGAGCTGTTGTTCCGCCAGATGAAAGGTGAGCTGGGGTCCGGTCGCACCTCAGTACGACACGCTTACCCCAAGCGCACGCGCAGAGCTGCTCAGATGGTCGACTCACGACGTGCCTTTGACGACAACCGAAAGTAAGATGCCCGTGCAGGCGCAGTGGCGATGGTGACTCCTTTCCCTCCCACCGACTTCAGTCTGCAGCTGGAACAGCCGCCTGGGGAGCCTTGGTGTGGCCACCATGTCAAGTTCCCCTGCGAGCGAGCTGAGGCCCAGGGAGAGCAGGTGCCACGTCCAGCATCCCACCACCGCTGGGAGCTGGCTAGAGGAGGCTGGCCCCACCCTCTCCCGTCTGACTCCATAAAAATCTTCTCACCCCACCCTGAGAAGCATCCGATTGACCCTGCCTGAGAGAGGCCCGGCTGGAGCCCCAGATCCAGAATCCAAAGACCTCGGCTTCCAGCCCAGCCCCTGGCGGATGTAGGGCCTGCATGAGGTCTGGTTGCCCACTGCTGGGGGCTGGTGAGAGCTATCGACATCGCTCACCTCAAAAGGCACCAAGGGAGGAGTCAGCCTCTGCCTAGCCGAGCCCAGGCCCGCAGCCAGAGAAGCCAGACCCCGCCCCTGGCTCAGAAGCTGCTCTGGCC
>PVHY01014748.1:18267-37813 GCA_004024945.1 Uropsilus gracilis | reverse complement strand
AGTGAGGGGGAGGAAGGGAGGGAGGGAGGTCCTTTCAATCAAGGAAGAAGGCAAAACAGTATGGAGGAAGGGAGGGAGGGAGGAAGGCAGGGAGGGAGGCAGGGAGGGACTATATTTGCAGAAAGATGGTGTGCATTGACATGACCAAGCTGTCCACTGGACTGGACATTCTTTGCAGCAGTGACAGGAGCTAGGTGAGGAAGGAAAAAGGTGAGGACAGGAAATGGAGGCGGGGTCCACAGAAGTCAGCCCCAGGCGGGGTGCAGCCTGGGAGCTCACCGTAGTGCGGAATGATGGTCCAGGCCATGGCAGACGCATAGATGCCCCCGGTCATCCAGAAGATGCCCAGCCAGCTGAGGTGCTCGCCTCGCTTCTCCCGGGACAGGAACTCGGAGAAATAAGTGAACACAACAGGCAGAGCACCCCCGATGCTGCGGAGAGAAACCGCCGGGAGGAGAGAGTACGTCAGAGGCTAGAAACGGTCACAGCAGCGACCGAGCCCGGCCCCTTCACAGCATCTTGGCAGTGCCAGGACTCAGCCCAAGCTCTCCTGGCCGTGCCCCTGAAGTTGAAGAGCCGGGATGCATGGCCCTGAGGCCTGGGGTCCCCCCCGCTGTGGCCAGGGGTCACATACCCCACGCCGGAGATGAGTCTGCAGAAGAGGAAGGCCCCGTAGCCCTGCACGAAGGAGGACAGGGAGGCGAAGGAGGCGTTGATGGTCAGGGACATGCGGAGGACTCTCCTCCTCCCCATCTTGTCGGCCAGGCCCCCCAGCACGAAGGCCCCGGCCATCATTCCCAGGTAGACGATCAGCCCTGTGGGGGAGGGGGGCAGAGGAGAGGAGCATCAGAGACCTGGAGGTGTGTTCCTGCATCTAGACCTTCCTGTCACAGCTGGAAAGGGTGGGCTGGGAGGGAGGCTGCTGGCTGAGGGATGCGCGTTGCGAATGTGACTTCTTAGGAAGCAGATAGGGAGATGGAGCTTCAACTAAGAGGAAACCCCCTATCTCTCTAGCCCCCTTTGGCACACTAGAGGGTGGGCCACAGCATGTCTCTCACCTGTCACCCAGCTTCCTGACCTCTTTGGAATGTTCCAAGAGACACAGGACCTATTAGTGATGACCGTCACCCCCACAGGTAAATGCTCCTGTTATCACCCATCCCCGCATCCTCCCTGCTGCGTGTCACGTACGCTTTGCTGCTTCCTCATGACATCATTGTCACCTTTCCTGGCTGGGATATATAAGGGGCTTCACAACTTCATTAAAGTGGGACTTGGACCTGCTTCCCAGGATCCCTCTTCTGCAGGCTAGCCTCACAGATCGCTATCCATCTCTCCCGTCTCAATTTCTTTATTCCACACATAACTCCTAATGACTTTTCCCAAAAGATTGGCTTCATCAGGTTTACACCTCTGTAGACATCCTCAAATAGACCAGCCTGAACTGGGGGGTGGGGTGGGGGGGTGTCACACTTTTCTAAGAACCTTTTCTTGCAGGTATATAACCTGCAGGAAAAGAAAATAGTGTCATCTTATTTTTAAGCAAAAAAGGGGGGAAGGGGGAGGAGGGAGGGGAGAGGAGGAAGAGGAAGAGGGGAGGGGGAAGAATTGTGTTACAAAAATCCTCACCCGCAGGCCTATAGTTAAAGAGAAAATTTCCCCAGGGAAAAGCAAGGCACAATGAGTATAGGGGCCTTGGGAGGAAGGAAAAGTGATCAGATGGCCTAAAAGGACCTTCACCCAGTACAGGCCGTGTCAGACTTCTCAGCGGCACGCAGAAGGGGTGACACTGCCTGTCTCATAAGAAAATTCATCCATTCAAGACATGCAAGCATACTGTTGGAGACCCACATGTAGCATCCTGTGGAAACGACTCTCCAGACAGGAACAGAACAGACTAAGTGTTGGGAACAGACTCACCAAAGTGACTCCATTTTGTTTAAAACCTCCATTGTGAAACTAGTGGCCTCTCCCGGCCCTCAGTGGAAGTACCCGCCACGGCTGGCTGGCCCCACAGCCTGGTTCTCCCTCCCCTTATTCCTGGTCGTTCCTGATAACAGCATTGTCCGCCTGAGAGATGATGGGTGTCATCATTCTGGAAATGATGACATACTGGACATCGTAGTGATGGGAACGCATCCTACACCTGCTTGCTGGCTTCACAATGGGGGAGGGGGTGGTGTTGCCCTCTTGCCATCGTGGCTTGGGGACCCAGCTGGTGCTTGGGGACCCCTGGTGCACCAGCTTCTTGCCAATCAACCTGCTGCTGTGAATCTCAGTTGGAGTCCTGGTGTCTGATTGAGCAGCCCCCCCCACCCCGGGTCATAACAACAGCTGCTCCTCTTGCAGCCCCCGCCTGAGTTATGGCTGAGCCCTCAGACTGGACACCACCACCTCATCCTGTCATTCTGTCTCGGTCTGTAGCTCCATCAGCTCAGGAGTCCGCTTCACACTGAGCCTCAGCCATCATGACACAGCTTGGTGTGAAGGTGCCGACTGCCATCTCCGCGGACACCCCCATTTTCCCACCAGACTCCCCCAGCCCGCGTGACAGGAAGCTCACCTGCCCAGCCTCAGTGCCCATGACCACACGCAGAGCCCAGTGCCATTTGCTGTGTGCTGGGACTGAACGCGTTTTCAGGGCGTTTGCCCTTCGCCATTAGCCTCCGTGACCGGCACATGGGGTGTGGCACGGCCCAGGGGGTGTGTACATGCATGAGGGGGCTCGCCTGGCTCTGGGAGGGAAGGGACAGAGGGGCGGCTGCAGCCGGGGGGAGGGAGGTGAGAACATGAGGAGAGCAGGGAGGGAGGGACGCCAGAGGGGAGAGAGCACGGCCAGGAGAATGAGAGGGGGATTCGGGGAACCTGAGAGAGGGGAGCCGAGTGGCTCCATCTTTGGAAGTTCTACAAAGATCATTTCAAGGGCTCGTCAGCTAAAACCAGCGATGAACCTCTTGGCCATCGGTCTTGGTCTTGGCAATGACCCGATGGCCGGGCGTGGCTGCAGCTCCAGCCAGGGGCCCACGTGGGGGCAGCTCGTATTTGGATGAACAGATGAACGTAATCAGAAGCCTGGTTCTCGGGGCGCTTTTGCGATCAGCTGATCAGCAGGAGTGACAGAGAAATGGCTGCTGTGCTGGGGAGGGGGCGTGGCCAGCTGTGGACACCAGCTGGACATGATGTATGGCCGCCTCCCTCCCGGGGGGGCTGAGTCCAGTCGCAGGGACTCTGTGGCATCCGGAGCCCGGGTCCCTAGGACACCGCTTCTCTGCCTGTTTCCCTCTTCCGATGGCAGCAACCGCGTGTTGTCCACGCTGACCTGGTGCACAAACACACCGAGGGGAGTTTTCAGAGAAGATGCTTCCTGCCCCTGCTTCATCTCACGCACACGGCTGGTGCGACTCACTCTGAGAACAGGCCGGTCCTGGGAGGATGCTGTGGGCTTCAGGGCAACATCCTCGTGACAGTGAAGAGGGGAGATGAAAGATTCCGGAGGGGCCACTGTCAGCCTGGACTCTGCCCCTCCCCCTTCCCAGGGGCCTCTGGGCGGTCACCTGCTCCCATGTCCTGCAGGTGTGTGCTGAGGCTCAGGGTCACATCTCCCTTATCCTGTGCTGAGGGGCGTGGGGGTGGCCTGCCTGCCCCCCCCCAGCGGAAGGGGGTCCCATTCAGGGTGGGACTCCAAGCAGCTCAGAGAAGCTCCCCACAAACCTGAGCTGCAAGAAGTGGCCTGGAAAACGAATGAATACAGGTGAAGCTTCATGAGGAGTGTCTGGGCTGTTTAAAAGTTGTGGTATGTCTATGACCAGAAATGGATGTGACAACATCGCTCCTGTTTGTATCAATTGACTTGTGTGTGAGAGGTTCTGTCAAAGGTGGCTTCATATGAAATCACAGTTTCCAACCCAAATGCCCCCAAACAGACAAATGGGTCACAAACCTGTGGTCTGTGATGTGGTAGAATATTACTCAGCCATCAAAAAGGACAGACTTACGTCATTCGCAGCAACATGGATGAAGCTAGAAGGAATCATGTTAGTGGAAATAAGCCAGAAAGAAAAAGAGAAATACGGGATGGTCTCACTTATAGGAGGGATAGAGGGAAAACAAACACAGACAAGAAAATTGAAAACTGTCAACAGAACTGAAGCCTAGAGCCAGAGAAAGGGAGGGGGTAAAGTCAGGGGAGGGGGAGGGCACAAGAGATAAAGATGGTTCTCGGATGATAAGGTGGTGGGAGAACAATAATAATTGGGGTAGACAATAATAATAATAGTAATAATAATAATGATGATGATGATGATAATAATAATGTTTGCCTTCAAGTCTGCTGGAGTGACCAGCGTAAGTTCTGCCTCTGCACACACCCAGCCCCACCAGACACATAGGCCAAGGGGTGTCTTAGAGGTAAGATGCTGAGCCCCACCTCGAGCTTTGTGGGGGGGGGATCCCCAGAGATTGCCAGGGGCTCCCTGGGAACCTCATGGCCATCTAAGAGCTGCTGGTGTTGCATGGTCAGCTTGCTGGCTCCAGGCCTGAGGCAGCTGCCAGCCCTCATTGCCCAGCCCAAGGAGGCTCTGGGGACGACGAGAGCTCCCCAAAAGACTTTTGTTGGGGTTGGAATAGCACCCTCAGAGGTGCCATTTTTGGTGCAAGGGTTATTCTGAGCTGAAGACAGCTGAGAGGCAGCAACACCAGAGAACAGCCTCTGCGCCCCAGCCATCCAGCTGTCCAGCACTTGCCCCACAGGAGGCTGGCACATGAGCCCAGAGGGCCCCAGCCCCCCAGCCCCCAGTTGGCACCCCCCCACCCCCTGTTCTGCAAACCCTGCCCCCCAGGGCAACCTGGAGCATGAGCCTCAGGAAGCCCTCCCCCCTATAGCCACCCCACGCCCCTAAAGTCTGTCCTCTTTGGCCACGTCTCCCCAAGACTGTCCTCCGTGCAGACCTGAGGCAGCTAAGTCCCAGCCACCCCCAGTCACCATGGGCGCTGTGTGAGCGCATAAACTGCTGCTCTCTCGGGTGGTGCGTCCCAGGCCCCAGCTGCAGAGCCGGGCAGGGCAAGAGGGAAAGTCTTCCCTCCGTCCCCCTGGCCAGGAAGTGCCCGAAATGGCTGGTTTGAAGGTCCCTGTGAGGCGTCTGGAACAGGAGCGTGTGGCAGTTACCAGAAGTGACGTCCGTGTGATGTGGGTCTGGGACTGGCCGGTAGGCGAGACCGTCTATTGTCCTGCCTTCTGGTCCCCAGGCTGGTGGCCTCATGGGTCAGGCTCCTTCCACACCCGGCCCTTGAAGGGCAGTTTACTTTTATTTATTTATTTGCTTGTTTGTTTTAGAGACTAGGTCTCACTACGTTGCCTGGAGTAGTCCCGATCCCACAGACTCAAGCGATCCCCAGCCTCAGCCTCCCAGGTAGCTGGGATTACAGGCACCCGCCACCACACCCAGCCGCTTTTTCAAGAGCAGGTCAATCTATGTTGCCCAGGATAATCTCAAACCCATGACCTCAAGTGAGCCCAGGCCTTTTGCCTCCCAGCGCTTGGACGACAGGCACCCTGGCAGGGCAGTTTAGAACCAGGATGGTGTCTGGCAGAGCGGGGGCAAGGGGGGAGGGGAGGTGACTCTGCCGGGTGGGAGGTTTGTCACCCCTGATGACATGTGAAGGAGCAGGACACCCCTCCCTGGACGAGGGGCATCCATGCTGACGTCATGGCCCCTCAGGGGATGGGCCGGCTCCCCTGTGAGCAGGCGCACCATCCAGGACAGCACAGCTGGCCCCTCTGTCAGAGCCAATCACGGTGCTGATGGCGCAGAGCAGAGCAGGTGGGGTGTCCAGGATGGTGGAGCTGGTCATCTCCCCGGACAGCAGGGCGGGGCCACCTGGGGGAGGTGGGGCTGGGCCATCTTACTAGGGGCAGTAGAGCAGTGGACCCCAGAAGCCCCGGCGGGCTGGGAGCTGAGTCAGAGCTACCTTAAACCCAACGCACGTGTACCGAGGGGCCTGGAGGGCAAGGCAACGTCTCGAGAAGATGCTGATTTCTGCTAACCTGCCCTTTCCAATGCTCTCTCTTGGCCCACAGGACCCAGATGCCAGGTAGACGCTCCCTTCCCGAGGAGAACACTGTTCAGGTTTATTCTGACCAGCTCGGAGGAGGCCGTGCTTTGTTTTTTCCCTCAATCTTTGCTTTGTTCGATTGCCACGCTGAGTGTCATCTCCTGAGAGAGGCGGCCCAGGACTCGGCCAACTTTCTGTCCAGCGCCAGACAATAAGCATCTCCCGCAAATGGCTTCTTCTGCAGACACGTCACGGTCTGTGGGACATGTTCTCCTTTTGGCGAGTCTTTGAAAACCCAAACAGGGCCTTGGGGACCCTGGCGACGCCTTCATCTGCATTATTCCAGGCGAAGTTCTGTCGGCGCTGCTCGGCCTCCAGCCACACGCTGGCCCTTCCTTCAGCGCCCGTCTCCACTTGTAACTGTCTACTTACCTGCAGATGTGAACAGTTTACGTCTAGCACTGGCCACACGCCTGTGACTGTACACGCCTGAGTGCCCCCCGTGTCCCTGGCAGCGGGCACGGAGACTGGCAGAGAGCAAGCGCTCGGTTCCTAGCTGCTTAAGAAACAGTTCACGTTCAGGAACCTCTGAAAAAGCACAAAAAGTGTACACGACGCCAACTGGGTACCACCAGCCAAGGCCCCGTGCAAAGGCAGCTGTCGCCCACCCCTGCCTTCTTCTGCATATCGGCAGACGTGTCCATGCCTACATCCAGCCAGACGCACGCCGAGCTTACCCGGCCAAGGCCACTCTCGCTCGGAAGTGTCCGAAGCTACTTGACAAAGACGTCAGCAAAAGGCACCTTCGTGCATCTGCCCCCACCTGTGCTGCTGGGGGGTTGTTCTGTATGGATTCTGAGGACAGGTCCCCAAGGTCAAACAGGCCAACAAGCTGAGACAGGGGGTCAGACCTGTCAGGTAGACATCACACCGTAGCGCATGACACCCTTAGGTGTTCTCGCCATCTCTGGGGGCTCTCTCACATGGGGAATGTATGCGCCCTGCACCAGCCACAGGGGTAGGCAAACCAAGATGGCACCAGTTCAGTCCCTGATGTGAATGGAGGCTCCTGCATAGCCGTCATCTCCATTGAGCAGTTAACCAAGGACCAGGGTACTTGAATACACGGATGTTAGATGCATTAATTATCCTGGGAGGGTCCTGAGCTCCCTTCCCCTGCACCCACTCAAATATTTATTGGTCTGTATGCAAATGCTTTTCCAAGCTGAAAATCCCTCTCTCCTGACTGACTTGCTGCCATTCTGTTTCTCTTAAGTCAACAGACGACAGCTTCTTGAAGGACGACATTCTCGGACTCGGGTCTGGGATCCTCAACCACAGGTGACAGCGGTGGACCACATGCAGCCAACCCGGAGGGCATCTTCCTTTGGTATGAAACTCACAGCAGGACAGCCGGGATCTGGCTGCCACCTCCAAGAAATCACACGCACTGAGCCAGCCACCACGTGCCTCGTGTAGGTGACATCCGCAGGGCCGGAAACTTGTAAGGCAAGCACACGCTTGCTTTTGGGTGCATGGCACGGAAGTGGCTGCTTCGAGTGACCTGCCGGGCTATGCTGGCAGCGGCCGTGTGGGACTTTTCCAGGACTTAGGCGTGTCCGCTCGAATGACTCCTTGGAAGTGGGATAACTCGCCACTGGGAGTGGGAACGCTCCCCTAGATGTCAGCTCTTTGGAAACAAACGTGGGGAGGAGAAAGGGCAGGACAAAGGGACAGGGAGGCGTCCCTGAGCAACCCCACCCTGCACAAGGTACCGTGCTCAGGGACGCCTCCCAGTGGGGAAAGCATTCATAGCTTCAGCGAACAGGTAAGGCAGCCACTTTTAAGAGCTTCCGCTGTGACCACCATGACTGAGATTGCTCAGTAAAACGCTCCAAAACTGACGGAAGAAACCCAGGTTTGTGGCTGAGAGGCTGCTCCAAGCAGCCCCCTCAGACCAGGGAGCCACGCCCCTCAGGGACGCTGGTTCAGAACAGGTTTGTGGCTCTGCCTGAGGATGCAGCACACTCACTGGCGCCTGGCCTTGCAGATCGGGGCAAGCCACACCCCACACAAGATGGTGGCCAGCAGGTAACAGGTCCAGAGATGGCGTCACACCCAGACTGGGGAGCCCCAGGCACGGGAGCCCCTTGCCCCAGCAGCAGAATGCAAGCGGGGACCTTAAACAGGAAACGGATTCTCTTTCCCACCATCCTTGCAGGGAGCTAGCAACATTGCAAGATAGCCTGAGACTCCTTCATGCTCATGCCAGGGATGGGAGCGGAGCTGAAGCCACATGCCAAGAGGTGAATCTGTGAGGAGGCTCGACCCCTAGGTCCCTGGCGTCTTTGGGGAGTGAAAGGCAGGCCCGCAGCCCTCGTGGGAGCAGCTGAAGGAGAGCGTGTGCAGACCCTGGCGTGGCCTCTGTCTGGGCTCGCACCAGCCTAGGGCAAGGGGATCCCTGGCACTTCCCTTCGTCCTCTCTCCCCCCTGCAGACAGGAGGCAGCAGGAACTACCCTCGACGAAACTGTGAGACTCTGAAACTGCCTTATTCACATCCTGCCAACTCAAAGTCCCCGAGATGGCCCTCTGGTAGCTGTCACTGCAGGCGAGAGCAGGTGACCCCAGCAGCCTCCCGGGCACTGCGGGTACCGCACATCTACCCAATGAGACTCACAGCCCCTCAACCACTCCACTAAAGGACAAGGGATGGTGGCCATTGTGCCCGTTTCTGGAAGGCAGAACAGGATGTCTGATGAGGTCCAGGCATGGTCAAGGGGACCCACACAGGGGTGGAGCATGCCTGAGGCCAGGAACCAAGGCAGAAGGTGGCGGTAAAAGACCAAGCGAAAGATGCAGAGTCTTTGTGGAGTGGCCAAGCCCCGTCTCCACGTGCCAGTGGGCATGGAAAAGGCATGGATTAAGTCCCCATTCACAAAGCCCGCAACCCAGCAGGATTAAGAGTTGGGAACAGGGGCAGGTGCAGCTGGACGAGGGCCTGGAGAAGAGACGCGTGACAACTGAGCTCAGCTGTCTTAGAATCAGCTGCGATCTCAGGTCAGCAGCAAGGCTGGGGGCGAGAGGCTTTGGAGAGCCAACCAAGAGCAGGCTGACTGGAGGCTTGGAGGTCAGGGAGGGGGACCATCTGCCTCCCCCTAAAACATCACCTGCACGAAGGAGGGATTTACATGTCATCTGTCAATGAGCCAGTCAACCAACAACTGATTCCTTCGAGCTTCTACTGCAGGAAATAAAGACCACGCAAAGCCAGCTGCTGTTTGGATCCTTTCTGTGCTCAGATTGTAGGTCCTTAGTGGAATGAGCTCCTTACGGCCACGGTCTCATCGAATCCTCACAATGTTCTAGAAGGTTCTAACAATACCTAGGTTCTAACAAGGTTCTAACAAGAAAGCAGGGTTCCAGGAGTGAAGAGACCCAGCAGAGGAACAGAGGTGCTTAGTGGGGCAGCCAGGAACGAAGCCGGACAGTCTGTTTCCAAAGCTCCTATGTATAGGGCAGCACCTGTAAGTCACATCTCCTGTAAACCTCTGTCCTTCTCCTTCCAGGTCAAGGAAGCCTCGGTGTTTGTTTCGGTCTGAAGATGCGCTTAGAGGATGTGCTACCCCCCTCACAGGCACCATGGGGATACTTACACTCAATCTGTGGGCGTCAGCTGATTCGTCTGGCCAACGACCACTTCAGGAAGGGCAGTGAGACGCATGGGAATGTTGGTCAGAGACCCCAAGCAGCAGTGAAACTGCACGAATATGGGCAGTGAAAGCCACATTCCCGGGGCTCCCAGAATTCACCCAGGAAGCCAGCAGCAGCTGCCACCACATGCAGCCGTGTCAGTAAGGTGCCAGGCACCAGGGCGGCTGGGAGACCAGAAGGACAAGTGATGGCCTCTGACCCTGTAGAACTTCCAGAGGCCCAGGATTTCCGGAAAAACCAGGTAGCATCTAAAAAGTGTTTCATCCAACTGTGGATGGTGTAGTCTGCATTGGGGCTTGGGGTTTGGGATCTGTTTTTGCCCTTTAAAAAAATCTATTTATGCTTAAGAGCAGTGAGCAGATATATACTTTTTAAAATAGCTAAAAATTGCACTAATATTCTATCAATGTTTTAAAACTCTGGGTGGCGGTTCTGCTTCTCCAGCCATTTCTTCTCTTTGGACATTGCTCCATTTCTTTTGGTCACATGTGACAAAGTCCCCATCATCGTAAATGAACTTTTTTTCACTAAGCAGAAATGAACAGAGACCCCCGGGCATCTCTGAACAGGTTTCTTAGTTTTATAGCCGATCTTGATCAGGGTTTCAGCAAACAACCTAGCGCCTGAAGACTGACTACTGCCTCTTTTGCAAATAAAGTTTTATTAGAATACAGTCAACGCCTGAGTGTTTATACATTGTGGCTGCTTTCGTGCTGGAGGCAGAGCTGGGTAGTAATGAGTGTGCAAAGCCTGAACTATTTACTCTCCGGCCTTGTCAGACAATGCTTGCCACCCCCTACTCCATGGCAAGGACGGGATGCCATTATTGCCTGAGGTTTTCATAGCATTGAATCTCTGCGGCAGTGAACTCATTCTCTGTTCCTACTGCTTGTCCAGCTGGCTAAGAGCAGTGTCCGCCTGGATCAATAGTTCCTCCCGAGGGTGGGACTCAATATACAAATAGTAAATCTTTGTCAAATTAATAAATAAACCAAGCCGCGAGGATCATTCATTCCTATGTCTCGGTCTTGAGAAAGAACCTGACTCATAGAACGCTTGCAGCAAACTACCAACACTGTCTGCTAAACTATCGATGGACTGGACTCTACGGCTGGAAACTGTGCATGTTTTGCAGGATGTTTAAAGACAAAGCCTTGTCTAGGTGATGGTGAAGCTCTTCTACATGCCCCCATTCCTACCCAACCTTTGTCTGATGCACAGAATCTCCTCTGCCTATGCCCTGATCGGGGATGCTTGCTTCTGAGGGTCCTGCCTATCAGAGGTTTGCAAAGCAGGTGCCCTGTGCTGAAGAAGACATCTGTGCGTCACAGGTGGCTCTCAGAGGGCCTGCAGGGAGTCCTGGTGGAGGGTGCTTCCCCCAGCATTCATCCCTCAGGCAGACAGTCATTCGGTCATTCGTCCTTACATACAAGAAAAACTAGAAACAGGCACCATCAGATTCTGGAAGGACAGAGAGAGGGTTGAGTGGCAGTGGCTTCTTGTTGCTGCTGCTGTCTTTCGACAGGGCAGACAAAGGACAGATTGAAAACTACATCTGCCCTCTGGAAGCTAGCTTAATGTGGAGAAGAGAGACATCAGACTCTCAAAAGGGCATTTGGGAAAAGAGTAAGATCCGAGAAAAGAATAAGAACTTGAGAGTCAGATCCAAGAAGGAGCCAAACTCTAGAACTTACTAGTGGGATGAACTTCAACCAGGACCTTAATTCCTCTGAGGTCAAAATACTTGGACAGCAAAATGGATGCAAAATGACAACTTTGCCAGGTCTCCAGCAGGAACACGCACCAGCAAATTGCACTGCTCATCCCCCTTCATCTGTTCACACCATGACGAGAATGGTCTGTGACCCCCATCTACTTACCAAGCATGCCTTTCTTGGCGCTGGATAGACACATGTCCTTCTCTGCACTGGGCAAGGCAAAACTCACCACAAACACCTCCACCCCATCCGCCATCAGTGCCAAACCCAAGACAAAAAACAGGATCCATTGGAAGCGCCCATGGCCACACTCGTCAATGATGGTCTCGTACTGGTGGGCCAGTTGCTCCTCATCTTCCATCCTTTCTGCCATCATATCTGTCTGGCCCCGAAAGCCATCCACCCTGGAGGCCGCCATCTTGGTCTGTTTAGCCTTGATGTCATCTGGGTGAGGGATGCCCTGGTATTCGCCCTCATAGATCTCATCCTCCTCATCATGACCTTCAGTGACATCGCTCTGGGCATCCTCATCAGGGTTGGACTCGCCGCCACGGTAGTAGCCATCGTTGGGGGCATACCCCTCATAGTGGCTCTGGTAGTTGTAGTCATCCATTCCTTGGGGGGAGGGGGCTGCTGGCTGACTCTCAAACTAGATCTCTAGTGCTGTGGTAGAGATTTGGGTTGTTTCAATGAGCATCACCCGTCCTATGTTCAGAGGCTTATGCATAGAAGGTCTTCATGGGATTTCTTGGACAAAAATAAGACCTGTATCCTCCTCCCCTTTTCTCTCAAATCATGCAAGATTTGTACAAAGGTGACCAAAGAGTCCTTTTCAGGTCAATGATTATTGGGAGTTTTGGGAAAGTTTCAAACTCTGAGAGGTCAGGTTTCCTTCAGCGACCCAGAGATGCTGTGTTGGGAGATGTTGATGAGAAGCAGGTCCAGCCGTCGTCCTTGACAAGGAGTTCACAGGCCTGGCAGCAGATGGGCAGTCTAGCCGGCTGTGCTCTGCTACCAAGGGTGATGTCCTGGGAGAAGAGAAGGGAAAGACAAGAGTGTTACATATGCCGGAATTCTGGCCAGCACTCTCGAACTTACACAGATACATCGTCTACAGCCAACGTCTCATTATAAAGTAGAGGGAATCTGGATGAGACATTCAGAGAGCTGTGAAATGGTTGAGGGTTGAATGAGAGAGATGGAAGCTAACGGAGAAAGAACTTGCCAGTTCCTTGAATGGAGATTAACCCAAGAATGGGCTCCCATCTGCAGAATGAAAGGGAAAGTGGGAAGGGGTTTTCCATGTGCGATGATTTTGTGTTATGGGTTTTGCCTTAGAACGGGTCAAGCAAGCTAGGGAGAGCACGGCCTTGCTCCAGACAGCCCTGATGAAAAGGGCAGCTTTTCTAATTCTGCCAGAAGAGGCTGTCCAGTGTGACATCTAGAAACATATGGTAAACACATGCCCAGACCTTTGGCAACTCCTCTTGGGGTAGGAGGGTTCCTGACTCTTGCCATTGGCTTAAATAGGTGGCCTAAGGACCCAGAATCAGAGAACAGGTCTGAAAGTGGCTGTGTGACCATGCACATCTCTGCTGCAAGTTCAATCTTCTCTTCTGTAAATGGAAATACCAAGAGTGCGTAACCCTCCATGCTGTGCTGACCTGCATGGCAAAGTTCTCCAAACCCTGTTGTCACTGCTGCTTTCTGTTTCCTACTTCCAGCTCCAGAAGCCAGGTGCTATCCAAGCCAGAAGCTGCTCCTGTTTCCCAGGCCCATCACTGGGGGCCTCTGTTGACTCCTGGGGGCATCATGACTCCCCTGGCCTCTAAAGATGTACAGTTTTGAAGCCACCACAGGTGAACAAGGCCTGCTCTGTGCCAGGAACTGGGCATCACATCCCCGCTCCCTCATTCTCATGTCAAGAAAAGGGAGAGTACTTGGACCTTCGCCTTACAGACCAGGAAGCTGTGGCTCAGGCAGGGCACAGCGCCAGGCCTCAAGGTCAAGGCCTCCGACCCCATCGTCAGCTCTTCCCACAGCCCCTTCTTGCTAAGGCTGTTCCCAGGAGGTGGCACTCTGGGTCACCTGGGGGCATGAAGAAGACAGCTGCCCAAGTCCAAGGTTGGTTTAAGCTCAGAAATAAGAGTCTCGACAGCTCCCAGCTGACCCCAAGACCCTTTCCTCTGGGGTGGCCTCTTAGGATGGAGGCTAGTCTCCCCAAGGCCCCTCCTGCACTCCGACTCTACCCAACTCTCAGCCCTGCACCCACAGAAGTGTGGATGCTCGGACCTCTTCATTGGGCTGCAGCATCCACACCCCAGCTCAAGCCGGTCTTCTGAGCGCCCAGGAGCCAGGTAGCAAGTCACAACAGCCATCAGACACCAAACCTAAAGAACGCTCAAACCCAGTCACCTGTTTCTCTCTGAACTAAGCAAAAGCAGGGTGCTGGCTGCCCGGGTCAAAGCAGGATGTATCAGGAGGGATGTGGGGAGACACACATTCCTTCCAGGTTTCGACAGGGGCCTGATACACGAAATGCTTTGCCATAAGATCAGAATCGTGCGTGAGTGTCGAGTAAGCATCGGACATATGGCTGGACTAGCTGATGACTAAGACAGCAGACTCATCATCCCCCAAAGCTAAAAATCCCAGGGGTGTGTTCACGCCTGGCTCGCCCACCCCCAAGACGGATGCTGTTCCAGGGCGAGATCTCACTACTGTGAGCAGATCTGCCACCAGCATCTGTTTTCATGACTCCTCGCTTCTCCTTCATCATTTGGTCTCCATCCCCAAGCCCTGTTTGCTATATTGTCCCACAGGACCCCTGTCACACCGGAGAGCAGCCTTCCTCTCACCAAGCTGCACAGATGTGGCCCCATGGTGGTCCTCACCACCACAGCTGGATGCCTCCCCTGTGCACCCCACACCTGCCTGCCTGGCTCCACTCACCTCGGCCCTGCACGAACTTCAGTGTCAGAACTCACTTGACTCAGACACAGTCCATCTTGCTTGGGAGAGACGCCAGAGACCAGGGCTCTGCATAGGCCAGGGGGCCCCCAACCAGCTAGGGAAGGGGGGCCGATTTGAAATGCAAACTCCAGGACCCTCCCCCCAACGCAGTGGACCTGCCTGGGGTGGAACCTGGGAACCTGTATTCCCACAAGCATCACATGGATGCAGTGAACTCTGCTCTGAGAAATGCGTGCTAAACACGATTCTCGATATTTTCAGATTTTCCACAACCCCAGTCAGTACGTTCGTGTCAGGCCATGTCGGTGTGATTAATCGTCTAAATCTGTTTTATTATATCCACTTAGGGGTCACAGGAGGGATATAAATCCCATGTAAGCAGCACGAGAGTCTGCAGATGGCCACAGAGAACAGAGAGGGTATGTCAACTGCCTGGCATTGTTGGGTAATTCCCACCCTGCGGGCTCTGCAAAACCCCGAGAATTGGAAAGGATAGATTTTCAGATCCGAACGCATGTGTGGCTGAGAGCAAAGGTTTTTGTTTTGTTTTGTTTTTGAGGCTAGGTCTCACTATTTTTCCTAGGGAACCACAGGCTCACATTGCCTGGGGTATCACAGACTCAGCGGTCCCCAGCCTCAGCCTCCCAGGTAGCTGGGATTACAGGCATATGCCACCACACCCATCTATTTATTGAGACTAGGTCTTGCTATGTTGCCTCGGGTGGGTCTCAAACACGTGGACTCAAGCGATTCCTAGTCTTGGCTGCGATTAAAGGCACGCCACTAGGCCCAGCACATACCACCATGCCCAGCCAAGGCCCAGAGTTTGTTCCAATGAGTAAGGGCAGAAAGAGACAGCAGCTATCCTGTGCTTAGGGGGACACATACTTCCACCCATGAGTTAACCTTGGGTCCCCTGAACTGGTAAGAAATGAGGGGGGGGCCTGGGGAGTGGAGCTTCTTTGTGTGATTCTATTTTACATCAGGCAGGTGGGAAAGTCAGAGCGCCCAGACATTATAAATACGTACACTCTCCCACAGATCTGCCTGAGTGGCTCAGGTCAGGCCGATGATACAGGCTGAGCAAGGGGGCTTAGTACAAAACTGTGTTAGTTGTGTAAGACAAAGACTGAGGTGCCACTGGGTAACTCTGGATTGCAACTGTCCCTGCCAGCAAGACTTGGGGGGACCCTAACTGAGCCACCCCCTTTGAGACCCTCAGTTCCTTGTCTCTAAAATGAGGAGCTGAGCTGTTTAAGGTCCTTTTCAGCTCTCTGACTTCCCATTTCTTTGTCTACCTGTGACAATGTTTTGATCAGCCCAGTCATATAGCAGCCAAGTTGTAATACCATTACTTTAATACCTCACAGAGGGTCTGTTTCAAGCTAAGAACAACATTTTAAAACCCATCCATCATGTTTTGGTTCTTGAGTCTTAAATCATCCATCACGTTTTGGTTCTTGAGTCTTAAATATTTAGAATGAATCCACGAGGTGCCATGATGTTCTGCATGGACCTCTATTATTCCATTAGCTTCTGAGCGTGGCCTTGTCTCTCTACTGAAAGATGGTGACAAATTCTAGACTAGACAAAGCCCTGAAGGATCTAGCTTACCCCCAGCACTAAGCAGAGTTTGTAAACACAGAAGGGCCTTGAAAATGTTTGTCCTCTAAAGGAGGTTTATATTCATTCTTGCCTGGTTGAAAGCAAATAAAATTGGCCCATGGGCCAGTACCCCCCCCCTTGCTATAAATAGACCAACTGGTTTACCTTTGTCAGGAAAAAAAAAGGAGTTGAACCAGCTGACATCCTAAGACACCCCTTTCACAAAAGAGCTGTCTGCTCTCATACTTCCCCTGGTCTTCTATTGACACCGAGTCTCAGCTGAGCTAGTGGGGGTGAGTGAGGTTCAAAGGATGATTTGGGTTCTTTGTTAGAGCCTTCTAACTGCAGAACATGCCTTCACCTCCCACGATGCTACCTAAAATACCCTGGTGTCCCAGGGCAGACTGTATCAGCCACTGGAGCTGAAAATACTTGGATTGACCTGACTGATATTGAATATATTCCTGAGGGCCTCCAATGATCCCTGATCCACTTACAACAACATTTGCCCATTAGTAGAACATTCTAAGTGCTTCCTTCTTCTCCGCTCAATCGCCCACCTCTTTCTCTTGGACTCAAGAGAAAACTAGTTTTGGAAGTGTGAAACACGATTATTAAACCAGAACCAACCTACGTGATCTTATTGTTGTGGGTAAAATAATACTTGAAGGTAATATCAAATCCTCTGAAACAATGTCAACCTTAATTTGAATTTTCAGAATGATTCTTAGTTTTATTTTAGTAACTTTTTATTGATAACATTGGCTCACAACATTGCATATGCTTTACGAGTACAGGTCCACACCTCTTCAGATGGATGTGAGCACACCACACCCACACCAAAGCTCCAAAATCTTCTACCAAAATCTGCCTTTTCCCTCCCTTTTTTGGGGGGAAGCTTTTTTACTGCAAAGGCAAGACAACAGTTTATGGAGAAACAGGTTTCTCAAAGTATTGTTTAGAACATCAAACCTGGAAAACAACTCACAAGCTCAACAGCAGAAGCTAATTAAATGCAGGTAAATAGCATGTTGAGCTATCATTTATGACTTCTGAAGGATGTATAAAGAAAAAAAAATAAAGAAAATGATCACAGCATAACAGTGACTACAAGTAGACTAGGTAAAGTCAGTGTTTCCCAAAGTGTTGACTATTTCCCGCCGCAGTATAGTATCTTTGCCAGGGAGATGGAACTCTTGAGACTCATGTGGAATGACAAAAGATGTATTTCCACCACCAGGCTGGATACAATGCCTTCATGGAGGAGTAACAGTGACGCTTTCTTATCTGAGCACTTGGCTCATTTCAACTTTAAGAGACAGGTGGGCTTGCTTTCCTGTCTCATACATGACAAGACGGAGGCTCAGAGAGGCTAAGTCTCTCACTAATGTCCCACAGCTAGCAAATTTCCGAGTCTGGATTCAAATACTCTATTTCTACCAAGTTTCCTTCTTCCTTGTCCTTGTTGCATCTCCTCCTACCAGAGAGAAACCTCTGAGAAGCCAACATCAGCTTGAGAATCATGGGGCATATGTAGAGTTCTACTGTCACCATGGAGAAGACTCGCCACCAGACAGCAAACCCCCCAGCAGCCCCCAGACCAGGCCCTTGGGATCCTGGCATCTCCCTTCCCTACCAGAATGTGCCTCTGATCCCACATCACCTCCACATTAAATACAGTCACCAGAGAGGGCTGACTACCAGCAGCAAGAGGGAACACCCCATTGTTTGCTGGAGAACACACATACCGCAAGTAGACCGACAAAGTACATGGATCTTAGCAAATCTAGGCGCTGTCAGAGTATCGAACGATGGCATCTACATGGAGGTCCATGAGCAGAGCAGGAACTTAGGGGTCCCAGGAGGATGACTAGAGATACACATGGAAAGGGGACAGGGTCAGACTGGGAGCGACCTTGATGGATGAGACCTTGGTTGGCTTCCTGACCCCTGGAAGCTTGCGGTGTGAGACTAGCATAGACACACAGCAAGTGAGATGAGAGAATAAAGATGGAGGCAAGTTCCCCCCCCCCGCCCCCTGCTTCCTCCAGACAAGATTTCCCTTGGAAAGCAACGTAAGGGCTCTCAGGGTGGATGCCTCAGCACTGTCCCAGTCTACCTGGGGACGCACAGCACGGCAGGACTTGGGGAACAGAGCATTCAGAGGTCGTTCGCATTGTGCTGGGGCAAGAACAGGTTTCAGGCATTTCAGTTGCTTTTTTTTCCTTCCCCACATAGATGTGACTCACAAATAGTCCTGCAGGTTGCAAGCCAAGTTTCAAGGCAAGAAGTGAGTCAAGCAGACCGCCAAGCCTGTGGCAGGAGTGAGCGGGGCCCTGAGAGTGGCCATGGCCATTTCCAGGAAAGCCAGACGTCGGCGAGTCCCTGCCGCTGGCTGCAGGCCTGTCTGGCTGCCCCAACTGGCTTTTAAGCTTGACACAGCAGCAAAGACATCATGTCTTCATGCCTCCTCAAGACCCCCAAGTCATTGTTAGCAACTCATGGAAAAGTGCACATCAAAAATCACCCAATCCACCTTCCAGCTCCACTGTACCCCCGTCCACACCGCTCCCTGGGGAGCAGCCTTGCTAAATGGTCTCCTGTGGGCACCAAAAATGGACAAGAGAGATGCCTTAGAAAAAGGAACCCCTTTAGCTACGCACCCATCTCCGGCACACTAGCGATGGTTCCAGCTAATCTCTTATCTGTGACGGCGGCCCCCTAGCCTCCTAGAATGGACATCCAGACATGTCCATGCAAGATAAAGGTGTTACCCCCACAGGTGTTCTTCTGTTAGATAATGAACCCCATCCTTCTACCCCACATGCTACACACCCCAGGATCCTGGTTTTACCTTCCTTACTACCGCATGGTGACCATTCCTTAACCAGGGTGTTTATTGGGGGCTTGGAACCCCAATAAACAGCTCAGCACATGTTCACTAAGTCCTGGTCTACGACTCTGTCTTGGACCATCTCAGTTTCTTCCATCTGTTCTTTTTGCCACCCACGGCTAACAACCATCTCCATAAAGTCATCTACTGATTGCATCAATGTTTTCCCAACCCTCCATAAATACACGGCAACCTGAGCCGTGGATGGGAGGGAACAAGCCCTCCCTCAGGTTCCTTATAATCCAGTGACAAGAGACTTTGCAGAACCAAAGGACAGCAGACACGTGCTCACAAGAGACCCCAGGCGTGCTCTCTGTGCTTGCTGAGACAGTCAGGGTGTGTGTGTGTGGGGGGTAATCCCCAAAGTTAAAGTGCAGAATTGCCTTGGAGGTAGACAACTGACTGCTCCGATGGGAGGCACCAGCGAGACTCCCAATCTCTTTCTAAAAGATGTGGAAAAGGTTGTGAATTCAGATCGATGGGCGACTGAGGAAGCAGCTCAGCTGACAGGGAAAAGGTCATATGAAAGAGGGGCCAGGACCCCCCCCTCACTGTTGCAAAAGCAAATGTGAGAGGATGAGAAGAGGGAGGGGG
>PVHY01014748.1:0-18167 GCA_004024945.1 Uropsilus gracilis | reverse complement strand
CTGGCCTCCACCCCCACCAGCTGGCACGCTCCAGCCTCTGAACATTGGCCCCACATCCCTCACTGTGGGGAAACTAGATGCGGAGGTCTCAGAGCTTGTCTTGCTCTCCTGGAACCCATACATTTCCCTTCCGATTCCTGCCTCTGCCTGTGATTATCCTGGAGTTATTCAGCCTTGGGGTGTGCTTGGCCTGCTGCAGGACATTACCTCCCGTAATTAGGCCCCCCTTCCCTTCATCCTCGCCCCTCATTCCGCTTTGGCAAAGTGTAAACTTTGCAATTAGCCGGGGCTCCATGTTGCCAGGAACACAAACACGCTGAGTGTGGGAGCCTCTGCTTTGTGGAGTTCTGGGCTCGGCTCCAAGTGGAGAGAACAGCGTGAGGGGGAAGGAAGCGAAGGCGCAGTGAGCCTGCAGCCTACAGCTACAGCACAGCATCCTCCCACCTGGATCTGCTGCCTGCTCACACAGACCGGGGGCGGGGGGTGGAGGTGGGCCACAGGGGCAGGCACTCAGAGAGGCCACCAGGATCATCCAAGGCCACCGAGCTGTAGGGAGGCTGAGCCTCGCACACACCCAGGTCTGAACCCCGCTGCCTCTGCAGCACTATTGGGGTTCCCCGGGCTCACAGGGGAGCTATATGACCCTGATGGCATCTGACAGCTCAGCTAAGCGGATGATGGACTTCCCTAGCAGGTTCCTTTCTGCTGTGTGCTCCTGCACATCTGTCAAGCAGCTATTTCCAAGGATGGCAACACTGTAAAGAGCCCCGCTCAGCCACCAGATGTGCACTGCTGCCATCCCTCCAGCACCACGGGCTGCCTGCATGACCAGCCACTTGAGGACAGTGACCATCCCTTGTCTGCCTTTGTCCCCCAGGTAACAAATGACAGGCCTCTTAGGCATTTAAAGGACAGTATTAAAAGCTATTATTATTACCAAGATAATTACATTATTATTCATATATTATTACAAAGATATTATTACAAAAGAGCCGGGCGTGGTGGCATGTGCCTTTTATCCCAGCCTAGGACAGGAGCCTAAGACTGGGAACCACTTGAGTCTGCAGGCTCGAAACTCAGGGCAACACGCAAGACCTTGTCTTAAAAAAAATAGCTGGGCGTGGTGGCACGTGCCTGTAATCCCAGCTACCTGGGAAGCTGAGCCTGGGGATCGCTTGAGTCCAGGGTACCCTGGGCAACGAGTCTGTGGTTCCCAGGGCAACATAGTAAGGCCTAATCTCTTAAAAAAAAAAAAAAAAAGCTATTATTACATATTATTACAAATACTATTGCTTTTGCCCAGTACAAGCCCAGAGCAATGGAGACCCCAACCTTTTGTTGGAGAGGAGGGGGGCTGTACGGCTTCCTTTCTGGGTGCATCTCAGCTGGGCTGGATAACCAAAGAAGAAACAGGCTAGTAGAAGGCAGAAACAAACTTAATGATATAATATGGACAATCTCTATACAATAGGATTCCAAATCAGCAGGGCAAAATAGGGGGATATATTCTGAGCTAAAGAATGAGAGAGGGGCTGCAGCTTCAAGGGAGGAGGAGAGAGGTGACTCATATGTCAAAGACCAGATGCTCTTTCATAATGCTGTCCCATTGCAGAGCGGATTTCTCCACTGGGAAGGTTCTTTCTGGCACCTGCCCTAGCTCTCGGCACTAACCATCCGTTTTGTCCCTTTAGGTGGCTAAGGAAAAGTTTCTCTGAGGAGTTTCTGTCGTGTTGCAAATAGTCCAAAGCCAGCAAGACAAGTCTCGGTAAGGCCTGTTTTGAGTATCTCGAAGAGGATATTCAAATGAGTGCAAGAGCATCCTTTCAGCTGCCCTTGGATTGTAAAAGGAAGCCCGAGTGAGCTGGGCCCTTACATCCGGAGCAGGAGAGAAAGAGCAAAGCTGGTGAGGATGAGAGAGCCACATGGATGCCAAGAAGAACACGGCTTTTTAAAGAGAAGGCTCCTCATTGCCCTCCTGTTCTCAAACCTCCTTCTTCTGCAGAGAGACGCCATGCACCAGCAGGGAGAAGAGATGGGTTTCAAGAAGACTTGGCAGCAATATCTTCGTGGGCTCCTCAGCCACTCCTAGAGCCATGCTGGAAGCAGATGGCAGATGGCTGCGGCATGCGGCATGAAGGACAACTCCTATGCGGGCACCGGCGGGGGCCACCCCCAGAGTTGCCTGCTGCCACCATCGGGAGCTCTGAGCCCAACACGCCGTGTCCCTGTGCTCTGCGCATCAGCGGCTGCTGTCAGCAAAACGATCTTCGGAAATTTTCAGCTCCGAAATCAACTCGCTCAGTGTTGTTTGCTAAGGGGGAAAAACCTTTCCCTTCATCATAAGCAACACCAGAGTGAGTACCCCTATAGGCTAAAGGGAAATGAGGTAATTTGCAAGCTGTTATGCACATAAATAGGACTGAGGATACTCGTTTTTTTTTTTTTTTTTTGCAGAAGGGGAGGGATTTCTACTGAGCATCCTGGGGGATTTTACTCCTGATGCTCCTTGGGAGACGCGTGTCTACATCAGAAAAGCTGCAGCTGCCTCCACTGGAAAGGCGGTTGCTATTGGGTCACTATCCAACTGACACAAAGGACGCACTCCTGATAAGCTAGTCCCGAGTCTGCATGACCTGGAGGGTTACTTCCTCGGTGGGCACCACCCTGGCTCCTGCAGGGGCTGGAGAGAGAGCTTCTCAGGTGGGGTCTTTGCTGCGAACACAGGCCACCTCCCATAAACCTGTCTCTCGGTCCCATTTTTAAAACTCTTCAACAGGAGAATGTGTTGCAGGAAACTCCTTATGGCTTCACAGTCATCAAACCACAGCTCTGATCAACCAAGGCAAACCACATCTTGCCCCTTGAGTTGATGCAAAATGTCTCCTTCTCACTTTCAGACAAGGGTGTGCCAAACACATACCCCTGGAAGTAGTGTGTGTGTGTGGTGTGTGTGTGTGTGTGTGTGTGTGTGTGTGTGTGGAAAGCCCAGTGAATATTAGTTATTTCCTTAACTTTCAGAAATATTTGGGTGGGGTAGCCGGATATGGTGATGCATGTCTGTAACCCCAGCGCTGGGAGGCAGAGGCTAGTGATCACTTGAGTTCCGGGTTTGAGACTACCCCAGGCAACGTAGCGAGACCTGGTCTCAAAAAAGCAGTCAGATGTGGTGGCAGGCACCTGTAATCCCAGCTACCTGGGAGGCTGAGGCTGGGGATGGCTTGAGTCCACGGGAAAGAGATTATCCTGGGCAACATAGCGAGACCTAGTCTCAAAAAAAAAGAGACCTATTTGAATGGGTTTATCTTGTAAACAAAACTGTGGCTAGTCTACTGTTAGGCTTCACAACAGAGAGAAAACAATCACACAGGTTTAATTACCTTTGAACTTGATTTTGCAGAAGCAGCGGAGTTTGACTCTTATCTGCAGGTTACACACCCCAAGCAACTGATCTAAGTCTGAACCACAAGTTGGTTGGAACCAAGAGCCTGATAACACGGTTCAGAAGACAGAGAAGAGATTCCCCAGACTACGGGCGAATAGAAGGCTCCATCAGCACGGACGATTTGGTCATCTGAAAAAATGACCATCGATGGACCATCGATGGACCAAGTTGGACTAATCAGATATTGCCAAGGACATAAGTTCCTCATTCCTAGCAATTTTCCCCTTTCTTCTCTGTTGCCATAAAACCAATCTTAGCCCAAGATTGGAGAGACAGGTTTGCCTGCATGCTGGCCTACCTCCAAAGAAAACTCGTTCTTCCTCAAAAGTCAGTAGGAAAGTTTTGGCTTCCCTGCGCGTGAAGCAGCAAGTCCTTGCTTTTTAACCTGAATGTCAAAGAGCACAATGACACAAACCTAGGTGGTCTAACGTCCCACACACGCCTCCAGGAACCTCCGAGAGATCTGCAGTTAGCAGAACTCTCTTCAAGCAAAGCACAACTGTAAATGATACCAGACACAACCGTCACAACTTGCTACATTAAGAATACCTTAAACTAGAGAATAATAGTTTCTGAATAAAGATTTTTATTCCACCACCAAGGAAGGCATAAGCCATTACCTTTCACAAAGTTATTTGCATTTCAATAAAACCCTCTGAACACTTTTTAAGATGCTTCCCTGCATAATGAAATTCTAAGGGTCGGCTTCCAGGTGATGGGGAAATGTCTCATAGCTTTGAAACAGTGGGGGATTTCTCTCATAAAAGGTATGCATTTGCCAGCTCCTCTGGACTGCTCAAAAGGATGCCCTGTTTTGCTCTGAGTCACCTTGACTACCAGGTTGGCACTTGAGCAATGACCTAAGTAATTGAGTAGTTAGGCAAGATTCCCGCTTCCGGAAGCCCACAGGGAGAACAGCTTGTAGATACCAAATCCTGAGCCTTGACGGGGATGAACAAGCTCTCAAAGGGTGGCACAGCTCTGTGTTCTGTGGACACTGGCACAGCTGGGTATTCTTGCAGGGAACTAGTTGCTGGGGTCACATAATGCAGGAAGAAGGTGTGAGATCGAGCAAACATGTGAAGTTTGCTGTGAGCAGGTGCTGGCCGGATGCACGCTGGCTCTGTGCACACCCAGGTCTGCAATCCTCACCCACCAGCTATCAGATCTCCCTGGAGACTAGCCTCACCCACCATCAAGCCCTTTGACTGCACAACAGAAGATTACAAAGGCCAGGCTCACTTGCCCCTGTAAGTCAGTTCTTCTGGCCTTTCCTGCATCCACAGTCCCCATCGCCTCCTCTCAGGAGCGGTGGGACTCCAGTCACCAACTCTCTTGGCTCAATCCTGCCTGCCTTTTTTCACGCCCTGAGGTATGGATCTCAAAGGCACTAATTCTTGTGCTCACTTCTTTCTGCCTCCCAAGGAACCCACCTGTGACAGGTGCTGTGTGCCAAGTCTTGTTCTCAGGACTTCCACGCACTGACTCTCAGTATGTACTACAATAACCTCGTTTTAGAGAAACAGAAACTGAGGAGAAGGTAAATGGCTTTCTAAAGACATTCAGGAGATCTTGGAGGAAATTGTGAAGACCCTGTTATAAAAGTGACTGTGTGAAGGACCCTCAAGCTACTGAAAATGGAGCTGCCATTGGACCCAGTAATCCCACTACTGGGAATCTACAAAAATCCTAATTCAAAAGGATACCTGTACGTGCATATTTATCACAGAACTACTCACAATAGCCAGGATATTGAAACAACCCAAATGCCCCCAAACGCATGGCTGAAGAAGCTGTGGTCTATGTACACAGTGGAATATTATTCATCCATCAAAGAGAACAAACTTAGGTCATTTGCAGCAACATGGATGGAGCTTGAAGCAATTATGTTAGCAGAAATAAGTCAGAAAAAGCGAAATACAGGATTTCCTCACTTACATGAAGGATAGAGGGAAAACAAACAGTTAAGAAATTCTTAAAACTGCCAACAACTGAAGCACAGAGCAAGAGGAGGGAGAGGGGTGAAATCAAGGAAGCGATGGCACAAGAGATGAAGATGGTTCACGGGTGATGAGGTGGTTGGAGAACCTCAGGGTAAACAATGAAGTGTGTGTGTGTGTGTGTGTGTGTGTGTGTGTACGATCAATAAAAAAGAAACCTAGAAAAATAAAAATAAAAATACAATCAAAAGTGACTGGCACAGAGGATTCACTTCATTCATTCTACAAATAATTATTGAATACTATGTGTAGAGCGCTATTCTCAGCACTGCAGACACAGCATGGAGCAAAAGAGTCAAAGTCTCTAATCATCCAAGCCAACAGTCCAGTGGGAGAGGAGACATACAGACATAAACAATTAGTGTGCAGTCACGCACCACTTAAGGACAAGACACATACATGCTCAGTAGTGCAGAACTAGTGATTCTGTCTTCAGGTGAATGTCAGAGAGTGGGCTCGACAAGCCTGGGCAGGACAAGCCCACCACACAGCCAGGCTGGCTGGTAGCACCTGTTGCCACCACCCTGAGGTCCACTATCAGCTGAAACCTGGTTGAGCAACGCATGACTTTAGAGGGCAAGCAAGAGCCATGGAGAAAAATAAAATAAAATAAATAAAATAGGTCCCCCATGGCATGAGGCTACCGTGGCAAGAATGGGGTCATGTTATGTAGCAGAGACATCAAGACATTGACATTTCGGTAAGGAGTAAAGGAAGTAAGGGACTCAGCTACATAGCTATTTGAAGAAAGAGTGTTTCAAGGAAGAGGCAAGTGCAAAGTCGGGAGCAGTGAGAGAGGAACAGGGGCGTGATGGGATCTGACAGATCTGAAGAGGACTTCTCTGACTGCTGCTGCTGAGTTGGGGACAGGTTGGAGTGGGGAGCAAGAGAGGAAAACAAGGAGGAAGTCATCTTGGCCATCACCTAGGTGCTACACAGTGGCTTAGACCGAGACAACCACAATACGAAGGCGGCAGGAATGGCCCACTGCTGGAGGAAGAGCCGAAGGGTCTGCAGGTGGACCAGACATGCATGAGACTCAAGAGTCAATGGTGACCCCAAGCAGCCAGCAGATGGCCTGACCTGAAAACAAACTTGCAGGAGAACCTTTCTGGCTGACCATGGAGCTGAATCTCCCCCCAGGGTGGGCAGATGGAGGCAAGCAAGTCATTGGAGACAGCAGTGTTTAGGGACAGATGCTGCTCACCTGGCTGTAGGCAGATTCCATGGCCAGACTGTCCAGAGTTAAGTCTCGGCTCTGCCACCATTGACCTTGGGCAAGATACAGCACCTCTCTAGCCTTACTTATTCTCACCCGAGAAAAGAAGAGCGCACGCATCCACCTCATGTAGCTATTGTGGGATGGAAATGAGTGAAAGCATTTTTAATGCTCGGAATGCTGGATCTCGGGCAATGAACACTCTACTACTATTTAGAACTGCCCACTCTCTGTTTTCAATTCATGTGAAACTGGAGAATCCACATCAGTACAGAGGGGAGGGAAAAGTTCTCCTCAATCCCCTCAGGACCCCCAACTAGGCCTGAAAATTGACAAAGGCGGATCGGTAGGAGAAACACAAATTGATCTGATGTACGTTTGAGGTGAAACAGGAGCCAAAGAAACGGCGTCATACATCTACATGTGCGGTCCAATGATGAACAATGTCCCGGAGGCCGTGATAGGCTCAGGCCAACATGGGAAACAAGGGCAACCTGCAAGGCCCACTTATTGGTGTCCTTCTCAGGGTCCTCGTCTTGGACACCAGGTGCTCCTTGTCCTGGTCACCCCCTCCTGCCCGCACGGGAGGACCCCTGCACTAAGGATTTCTGGCCAGCTCTAGGGGAGAAGGTCAACATGACCCTTCTGACGAGATCGGGCGCGTTCAGGGTGGTATGGCCGTAGACAACATGACCTTTCTGCATCTGCCTTTCTCTCCAGTTCCCTCAGCTGGCAAAACTCAGCCTTGTTTGGAATAGCACATCCTGAAGCTCCAGGGAGACTCTTATGAGGTTGACTCACTGACCTGAACATAGGTCGGGTGATTCACAAAGCCTGAACTTGGCTTTGAAGCATGACAGGAGGTCGCCAGATGGACAGAGGATGGATGGAGGCGGGAGCATGCAAGGTAGAGGGACCAGCATATCCCCTGTCCCAAAACTAGAGGTGGAGGCCAGTGAAAGTCAAGCATGAAATGGCTATTTTATGCCCCTGGTATCAGTCCTCCTCCCTCGCCCTGCGAAATCCATATGTCTCAAGAGAACAACGACAATTGTCTCCATTCATTTATGCAAAAGAAATCAGCCCCAGGGCAGTCTGCTCAGCCTCAGGCATCTACCTGCCTGAGGGGTGGCTGCCACCGCTGACCACGTGAGCGTCCCTACTGACGGATGCTGGTTCCGCCAGCTGCCCAGTGGCACCTGCTGATACCTCTGAAATCTCAGTCCCTTGGCCCCAGGAAGTGTGCCCCGAGAGTGATGAGCCAGCGCTGGCATTTGCTTTTCTTCTAATTCTATTTGAAGAGGTTCCGAGGCCAGACGCCTCAATAAATATCCCTGCACTCCCTATACCTGCCTGTTCCCACCATTTCCACCGGAGAAACAACATTCCAAAGGTCAAAAGCTTGATTCGGGCCAAGGAATGTGGCCCGGATGTGCGGGAAATGGGCCTCAAAGGCCAGACAGAGAAGTGAAGGATCCTTGGCAAAAACCACACCTCCAGGCGAGTGATCAAACATCAGAACAAGGGGAAGAGGAGATCCTGTGACCAAGATGCTCCGTGGACTTCTCCAGGACCCACAATGCCTGCACATGCACACCTTTCGTTGTTGTTGTTGTTATTGATGATGATGTTGTTGTTGTTGTTGTTGTATTAGACAC
This sequence comes from Uropsilus gracilis, assembly GCA_004024945.1. NCBI lineage: Eukaryota > Metazoa > Chordata > Mammalia > Eulipotyphla > Talpidae > Uropsilus > Uropsilus gracilis. The sequence continues at coordinate 9,848 of PVHY01014748.1, read as the reverse complement.
AGTCAAGACGTCCCTCTTGCAAGTGAATGAACAGACAAACGATGGTACGTCCAGACAATGGGACATTAGTCAATGACAAGAAGAATTAGCTCTCAGACCACAGACAGACAGGGTGGACCCTTCGGAGCCTATCATTAAGTGAAAGGATCCAGGGAAAGAAAGCCACAGAGAAGGGGCTGCAGCCCCACAACTGAACTGTAAGCCACGAGAGCAGCAAGGAGCTGGACAAGCCACCTGCTGGAGTCTGTCCCCGCCACGGAAGCCCTCTAGCGCCAATGGCCGAGAGTTGGGATCCCAACGCCAGAAGCCAGAACTATAAGGCAGAGGCAGCATCCTGGGACAGACAGCAGAAGGAGGAGGTGGCCAGTGTGAACGAGGAGGCACGAATCCCAGAGACCACACGGTTCTGAGGAGGCACGAATCCCAGAGACCACAAGGGTCTGGAGGTTCCAATAAAGGACCCTGGAGAACAACACCACACAAGAGCTCCCGGATGAGCTTGGATGGGCTGCCTGCCTCAGAGTTAGTCTTAGAAATCTAAGAATTTAGATTTAATTTAAGCTGGACCAACAGATCCCAGGTCCTCACCCAGGAAAAGAACTTTTAAGGTAAGGAGAGACCAACAGGCCAAACAATGACCAGCTGACCAACGACTTTATCAACCAATGCTTCGTAGAGAGAGAAGGGAGTCAGAGTAACCAGAGGGGGGATGTGGAGGGGGGAGGTGGAAGGCCATATATAAGGGGATCAATAATTGCACAAATGTGATCAAGGTTGTAAAAAAAACAAGATTAATTAAATAAATGAAAGGATCCAATCAGTAAAGGCAACAAACTGAACGCTTCCAACACTTGGACACCCCGGAAAAGGCAAAACTGGAGACAGAAAATGGACGTGTGGTTTTCGGGAGTCGGGAAGAGGGAGAGATGAGAGGGGGTGAAGCGTAGGAGACTTTCCAGCACTTGAAACAGTTGTGTGACCGTGTAGCAGATGGATGTGTGAACGTGCGAATCTTCACGAGTGAGAGGAAAGCGGGGATCTGCCTTCGGGCTGGGTCCCCCACCTGAGGTCCCCCAGACCCCAGCTTCAGTCTGTGGAGTAAACGTAACCAGCTGGACCACACCTCCTGTGAGCGGCATCTTCTGAAAGGCAGAGATGCCCCCCCCCCCCAAAGAATGCCCTCTAATCCACAGGAATCCACACAACAGCCTTTCCCAGCTAGCGCTTCTGTCTCCTCCATCTGTCTGTCTGCCCACGATCACTGGCCTAGGAGTTCAAAGTCCTTCCCCAGGCTTTGCACGCTCTAGCGATGCTCTGCTCTCCTACTAGAGGCCTCTGAGCTTGGGTCCCCAGCACCCCTCAGCTCCTCACTGCACCTGCTCCTGTTGCACATGGATGCCACGTGTGTTCATCCGCTTCTATTTATTTCTCACCTGTGAGTCTGGCTTTTGTGGGTTCACTTGGTCAAGCCCCAAGCAAGGGCGGGCAGAGACCCTCAGACAGGCAGAGGAAGGGGAGAGGGCCCCTCCTCTACAGTTTCTAGCTGTGTCCCCCTCAGCAGGAGCACCTGAAATAATAGCCTTCCATGCAGAACACCCCACTAGGCTCCCACTGATCCTGGACAATGCTATCCAGAATCGTCCCTCCAGCCTCTGCTCCCGTTTCCTGGCTCACATGTTACCCCACGTGGGCCCTGAAGCCACGGCCTTTGGTGTTTTTTCTTAGCCCTGCAAACCTAAAAGAGAAAATTCAACATCCTGCTTGGCTGGAAAAGTCACCTCCACGGTGATGGGGCTGCCTCTGAGGCAGGGGTCAGCAGGACACGGCTGGGCTGTGAAGAACCTGTGGAGGGGGGAAGCGAAGGAAGCTTCTGAGAGTGCACAGCCCACGTCCATCCCTGTCCTGTTTACCAGCAGCTGGAAGAAGAAGGAGAGAACAGGCTAGGGGCTCCCCCACATCTACGGGGGCGACTGTGAAGAGAAAGGGTTGCAATAGCCTTTGGTCTTTGTGCTTCCTCGACAGGCCAGCTCTGGCTTGAGCTGACTTTGCAAGATTAAGAGATGACCTTGAGATGATGGACCATGCTTCTTGTTTATCTTAAACTCAGGAAGTTAGAAAATTGACCTCTTTTCGTTAACTGGGATGTTAGAGTTTAATTCGATGTCTCTTTTCCGAAGAACCATTGTGTCTTCCTTCTGTCTCTATCACCTGAGACTCAGAGGACTCTGTTGACTGCTCCGGGTCTGAATCCTCACCTCTACCACAGACTTCTCAATCATGAGTTGGCTTCCCAGTGGTGGGTCTTTCCATTACTGCTGGGGGCAGGCTGGCCGACACACAGGAATGATCCTGCATCCCTACTAGGCCTAAACGTATGGAGGAAAGCAAAATCCTTTCCTGGACGTTGGCCCTGAGGTGAGAAACAGATTCCTATCCTTTGACTCTACCCCCAGTGATCCCCAGCGGTCACTTTCCAAGCACCCCAGCGAGAGCCAGTCCCCGGTTACTATAAACAGACAGCCATGAAAGACCAAGCGCTTTCTAGAACTAGGATGTGAGGCAACTTTGAGAGGATGAAAGCCGCCTTTATTCTGGGCTGGCAAAGTGTCCTTGTGCCTTTCTCACAGACCTGGCTATCGTCAAAGGCCTTACATGTTTAAAGCTTCCCAGGTGGGTCCACGCTTAGATCTGCCTCTCGCCGAGACCTGACGAATGGACCCACCGTGTGTTCAGCCCCAAAAGGGAACAGTGAGCACAGACCATCTGAACCTCCCTGAGGGGGCGGCCTGCCACGGACGGTGTTCTAACCCGGCTTTTAAAATAGCCAGTGTGGAAGACGCCGGGGCAAAGCAACGTCCATTCTGCTTCCTGGGAAACAAGAGGCCAGGCTGTGTGAGTGAGTGGACGGGGCGACTCTCCAGCCTGTGTTGACTGAGCCACTAGCGTGTGGGAGGAACACCGCGCCCATAACGCCTGAATAGATGCCTTTCCATGTTGCAGCCTGGTCCAGGCTCCCTTCTCCCCTTTCCTCCCCTCACTTCCTGGAGCTGAACAGGGCACGAAATGGCGCCAGGCCTTGCCTCAGACACACATGCCTCCCTGAGTAAAAGCAGCTATTAGGCATGAGCTGAGAAAACCACCAAGTGGCCCGTTTTTCTCTCACTTCCAGAGAGGAAAAACAGGAGGAAAAAATAACTCATCGTGGAGAGCCGCCTCAGGTCTGAAAAGGACAAATTTGCAGTGCTGGGGGCCAGCTGGCCACGTCAGGACAGACACGTCCCTGACGCAGGGGGGCCGCGCGGCTGTTTCCCAGCTCGGAGTCACACACACGTCAGCTCCAACGGCCCCACCTATAAAAAGCAGCTGCTGGACGTCATCCGTCCGTGCACGGTTGGAGAAATGTCTTGAGGTTGCTTTTCAAGAAAAGGAGCCAATGGCCGTGAACTTCCTAACCTTGGGAAACAGAGACCGCGCCCTCTGCTCTACCCTCCTCTCTGCATTGATTCTGTAGTGGGAAGAATTCAGTCCAAAGTTCTAGAGTGCTGCTTGGAGCCATTTGATAATGAATCTCTGGCCCATCACTCACCTCAGCACTATCACGTTCTCATGCCCGACTTGGTTAACTTCTTATCACGTCCCCCCATAACATATGGACTGATGCCATGGCCTCTGAAAGATGAGGAGCTTGCGATTCCAAGATGCCAAAGATGACGTCCACCCAACCTCAGACCTCACAGAGCACCAGACTCACCAAGACAGACTGACAGCGACTTGGAGGAAGAAACTGCAAAGAAGCGGATTCAAGAGAGCTCGAATTTTCTCTCAGCCAAACTTTTTGATTAAATGAAAGAGTGAACTAAGGATAATGACATCATTGAGGCCTTTACAGGTTTATTTGGGAAGTTTTTAGGAGAGCTGGTGCTATAAAAAGAGAAAATACATTCTAGAAGGCAACTGTTAGACATAAGGGAAAAGTGAGTAACTATGCTAGCCAAGTTTATTTTCTAAGTGATGACTCACATGTAGGTATCTATGGGAAGCAGATCTGCAGATTATTACTTAGGCGGGAGTGGGTAGGGTGAGAGAGCAGGAGGGTGACAGAGTGGTGGGAGAAGGGTCTTAATGATCTAGGGATAAACACCAGAAAAACAAGGCTATAATTTTATTTTTTTAAGCTATGACTTTAAAGCCAGTAAGACAAGTTTCAACATCTCCACCTGAAAACAGGGAGAAAAAAATTACAAAAACTACGTAAAACTGAAACATAAGGTAAGTTAGAGCCATAAATGCTAATATAATAATAACTATAACTGAAGTGAAAATTAAGCTCAGTGGTTGAAAGATAATATTCTCAGACTGTATTTTGAAAAATAACCAGCAAAATTTTAATTATGAGGGATTTATTTAAAAATAAAAGCACATAGAAGCCATGTACATTAAATGTTTGTCCCAGATACTCATTGGAAACAGCAGGAAAGCTACTACAGTAACTAAAATATATCCACAGCTACTTGGTTATGTTTAATCAAACATAATCAAATGCATTGTATCCAATAAGTTAAGCTTTCAGTCCTTAGTTTCTTCAGTCCCCAAATGCCCATTTGGGCATTTTATGAATACAAGATGGCACCATGATTAAGGTCATTTTGTTCAGTATGGCAGTGTAGTTCAAAATTAAATCTAATTATACTGAATCCATGTCAGTTTAATTTTCACTTATGGGGTTCATTTCTTCAAAAGCTCTACGCACCAAAATACCAGACTGATATATATACATACATACATATACATGTATGTATATATTTGTGTGTATATATATATATACATATATCAGTGTTTTGTGAATATGGAAAAAACAAAAATTCCAAGTATTTCATCCTAGTCATCTAGAACCTAACATTATTCATTTCAACCTATACTCAATGAAAAGCATACAGGTCCACTTGTAACAGGAGAGATTTTTATTTGTTGCCACAGTTAAAATTGATTTCAGGATTACCAGTATATTTTTAGCTATCCAAACCATATTGGACAAATGTCGTCCTACAATCCACAACCAGCTTTAGTTTACACTGTGACGTAGTTTTAAGCTGTGGATTGCTCTAGAACGAAGCGCCTACCAGAAAGGAAATCCAGGGCCATTTATTTCTCAAGCAACGATAGCTTTCAGCACAGTGGATAGTGACCTTTACCTGCTGTTCCCCGATCTGGTGAGCTGGTGGGGTTGCTCTCCTCCTCCTCCGCTGTTAAGTAGAAAATGACTGACTCAGTGTGAGGCTCTGACATTCATCTCTGACTGAGAAATATTTAAGAGCACTGTAGAATTCGTTTTACCCGTGCCATCAATCTATTGAGAAATGAAAACGCAGAGCCCGCTTGCAAATATGGAGAAATATTTCCTCAGCAGTCACAGCAGATAAATTATTCACCTCCAACAATATGCCATGAAATGTAACGCCAGGAAAAAAAAAATTAACACAGTGTTCACACATCCAGGGATGAATGCCTGCAATATGACAATGCCTGCCAGTTCTTCTTAAAAGTATGCCTTATGCGTGACTCATGATTTCTCCTGCACTTGTCAGAATAGAGCATGCTTAAACGATTGTCTCTTTCTGGTGCAAAAATAAAGCGTACCTTGAAAGATAAATAAGACCTGAAAATAAAGCTCTTTTGTGTAGTTGTTGGATAATTCAACAACTGCCTAAGACCTCAGTCTTATAAAAAAAATAAAATAAAAGACAGACGAGTCTTGTCTTAATTTTTAAAGTTCATAAAGCACCGAGGGTTCTCTTCATATTTCTATGACTTGTTCGTAACTCTGTTGGTAGGGGTATTCACATCCTCTTGGAAATTAGGAAAGCAAGTCTCAGAACGTCAAGTGATTTACTTAAGGTCATAGAGCAAGTAAATTGTGCAGCTGAACTTCAAAATCACCTTCAAGCAGAGCCTTGTGCTAAGCTGTGTGTTAATCATGATGTTCCTCTATTGCCAGATGACTTCCAAGGAATTTTCGCTTGGCGATTTATCACAGCAAGACATAAATAAATATAAACTATCTCCCTAGTTCTATTTACATATGAGGAAGCATTTATGACAATGAGTGGCCAACCAGGTCTCTTGAAGACTCATAGCTACTAGCTTTAAGAATGGGAAATCTGCCTTCTTTCACGCCGCATCCCATAAATAAATACCCAGACTGTCCAGGGTCTATTTTGTTATAAGCATGTAGGAAGGGAATCCCATACCAACAATACATCTTTGTTGACAGATGAAAAGACCACAGAGTGTAGCCCTTAATAAAGAATGCCATTCGTAGTAATGGGGAGAAAGGGGAGCAGGGGCAGGGATTCAGACAAAGGTGTGCATTTGAGTAGGATCGGGTCACACCCCACTGGTGTGCCAGGACCCACTGATAGGACACGATGACCATGTCGCCCTGGTCAGCCTCATTGCATGGCGTGGCGACGCGTGTAGGCATTAGAGTCAGGTCACAACAACAGGGCCCTGGATGGTAATATTACTTTAAGCCCTCTGAGCTCTAACTCCCTCATCGCAATAAATTAGATCCTGAGATCTACCTGGAAGGATGTGGGGAGAGCTCACAGTTAGTGGGTGCAGAGTGAGGGGTGAATAGCATCACTCTCGTCCCATCTACCACTTCCCAGTTTGACAATTTGACCCATGGAAATGATGAGGACTATTTTTATGGGAACATTAAATGATACTGACCTACGGTATAAAGTAAAAGAGATGTCTGCATTCCAGCCGGGAATTCCCACAGCCTTTGCTGGGGAGGAAACATGACATCTTCTAGTGTAGCCATGAGCTTGATGAGCTTGGGACCAACAGGACTAGGATGGCTTTGCCCACGTTTGGGCAAGAGCTGATTATCTTGCAACTGAAGCACTACCCACCGACTAGTTAAACGGAAGGTAAGAAAACATCACCCCCGCCACAGCAAATGAACGCCATGCAACATTTCAAACAGATGCAAAATAGGCAAGAGAAAGAAATACACTGCACATCTTTGCATTGGAAATCAAAATAAATTTGACTTTGATGATGTTAATTTTTTCTTAAGTGTCTTCATTGATTCAATGGGAACGACAGATCATCTGCTCCAGAAGAAAGCTGCAGTGATAGTACGGACTCATGTGCAACATCACACCTCTTCAAAAATGGAAAACACTTTCATAAATATTTAACTGAGTTGAATGATAGTCCTAATAATTTTATATACTCACAGGAACAGCCTGTCTAGTATACATGTGTATTATCTTGCATACACTTAGGCAAAGGAGTCTGAAAAGTTAGAAAACACCTTAATGACCTTCCGACTTTGAGCTTTTAGTCACCAGGTGAGGAGATGAAGGGCAATTACTTCTGCCTGCTTGATTTCCGAACAAAGCAGTGAAGGTCAGATAGATAAGGAGGATGCCAACGATAAAACAAAACATATGGCTTTGAAATAATGGAAAAGCGTGAGTAGGCACTTTTGAAATCTACAAAGGATGAAGAAGGTGACAGTCAGCGGGGGGAGGAGGAGACAGGCTAAAGAAGAGCAGGGGAATAGATGAAGTCAGAGTGATGACGTCAGAGTGATGACATTAGAGTGATGATGCGGAAGAGGTTCTCAGCGCAGGGGAGAGCTCTTAAGAGAAAGGCACATTTCCAGGAGCATGACCAAAGCCAGACTCTTCTCCAAGTCAAACGTAGCAACTACGCTGGCATCTAACTTCTACTTGTGATACCCAAGTGTTAACAGGCAGCATTTATAGCAAAGTGCCCAGCATTGCACCAAAATACATTATCACCGGCCTTCTGATTTAAAAAATGGCATTTAAATGCAAAACAGACGAACACTTCAAAATGAGCCCCAATAGGAAAAACAAGGCTTGGATGACACAGCGAAGGAATGCTTTTCCTGGGAATAATTTAAGGCAGAAGTGCTTTCCTCCTTGAAGAGGATGCCTAAATGGCATCTCAAGAAGCTCAGGATGGACACATTTCCATCTCAAGAGTCTAAAAGAAGATGGTGTACCTGAATAAGTTCCAGTAATGATGATCCTATTCAGGCCAAGTTCCTTGAGCCTACAAGTAACCTTGATCCTACATTGATTGATCGAGAATCAATCTCCTGAACTGCCATCCCAGCAATCCCCTAAAACACCCATCACAAGGGATCTGAGGTGGGCCACCACTCAGCCACGGCTGGATGACCTGACAATGGACCAGTTCCAGGTGAGTATTATCACGACAAAAGTCCGGGAGTCCTCTGCGTCCTTTATTTTAAGGACTTCACCTAAGTTTTCTTGTCTCCGCAACCTTTAAAAATGTTATTTGTGAAAGGAAAAATATCATAATTCCGTTGGATATTCATTAACCACAAATCAAGGTCAAAAGCACACAGAACTGTCAAGTTTGGAAACTCTTGCAGAGACTGGTCCTTCATCGTATCCAGAAGCTCTAAGATTTCATTACTTCTTCATGGGCACTCATCCAACTATCTCTGTTGATCACCTAATGGACCTACTATGTGACACCTACTATGTGACAAGGTTGAAGAGATTTGTTACAGACCCAGTCCTGGTGGGTACATATTCCAAGGAAGAGATAAACAATTAAGTCCATAATCCTATCAAAGCAAAGGAGCAGGCAATATTTGGAGACATTAACATGAAGACTTAAGCTATTCTGAGATCAAGAAAATCTTCCCTAAGGAGACTGGAGGATGAAAATTAACTAAAAGAAAACTCTGATCACAATGGCACCCTAATGATATCTAAACTGGGGTTAAACTATATGAACATGGGGGGAGTTGGCCTTCAATGAATTATCCAGTTACTGCAATTTGATTCCTGTTGACTAAAATACCAAATGGAGAATTAAAGCAGTTGACCCAGTAATATGCCACCTTAATGAAAGACACATCATAAAAAGGACTTGGATAGGAATTAGACAGGTGACTGCTTAGTTTTGCCAGTTTAGCCATACATACATCCAGTTTTAATAGCCAGCTAAGCTTTATGACTTACTGTAGGACAAAATATTGAAGTGTATTCTCTAAGAAGCTAACATGGTAGATTCCATCACAGTTTATTTCCTTGCTTATAGGATGTCATCTCGCGTTCCCTCTAGACTAAGATCTACCGTTGAGCGTTTTAGTGGAGTACAAAGACATTTCACTCTGTAATTGCCCGGACATTCATCAAAATGACAATGGAAATGAAAACCCCAGTCCCCAAGCTACATGGATGTCAATGAGTCCACAGATCAAAGCAGTAAACAAGCCAGAGCCACAGCCACTGTGATTCACAGGAAAACAGAGGGAGAGAACATTGACTATTTGCCAAGGACAGAATGGAACTCAAATTGAATTTTCTTCCTGGCCTTTGAAAATGTTGACATGCTCACCTACTCATCAGTTCTACCCATCTTATTTTCACAACGTGCTTAACACCCTAAAAAATGTCCGGCGGCCAAAAAAAAAATCAGCTGTAATATCACCACTTGCTTAATTGAATTGCTGGTCTTGATAAGAGACACTGCACTCCCCTCTTCACCTTCCTTGAAGTGTCTAAACACTTAACATTCTCAACACTGAATTAATAATGTATGAGAGACTTAAATAGACATATCTGTATCTCTCCCCTGTCTCTGGAGCCCAGCACGCAGCAGAGACCTGTTAAAGTCCTGTTAGGTAGACCCCCTGGAACCTCAGAAGCATGAAAGCAACTCAGAAGAGGTATCATAGGCAGGGAAATCAATTCAGCTGGTGGAGTCCTGCAGATGAGATTTTGAACCTTGACCACTACTCTCCAGCCCCCTGACCTTTGAAAAATGGC
>PVHY01014747.1:0-37718 GCA_004024945.1 Uropsilus gracilis | reverse complement strand
TTTCTTTCTTTCTTTCTTTCTTTCTTTCTTTCTTTCTTTCTTTCTTTCTTTCTTTCTTTCTTTCTTTCTTTCTTTCTTTCTTTCTTTCTTTCTTTCTTTCTTTCTTTCTTTCTTTCTTTCTTTCTTTCTTTCTTTCTTTCTTTCTTTCTTTCTTTCTTTCTTTCTTTCTTTCTTTCTTCCTTTCTTTTTTTCTTAAAAAACTAGGTCTCACTATTTTGCCTGGGAAACTGCAGGCTCACACTGCCCAGTGTACCATGGACTCAAGCTATTCCTAGCCTCTGCTTCCCAGAAATCTGGGACTACAGGCACGCACCACCACACCCAGTTATTTTTTAAGACTAGGTCTTGCTTGCCCTGGCTGGGTTTTGAATCCTCAGACTCAGGCGATTCCCAGTCTCGGCCTTGCTTCGTAGGCTGCAATTAAAGGCACACAACACCATACCTGGCTGTTTCTATTACCAGAAATGACCACTGATGGAGTCAACACTGTACACCCCCCACTCAAGGATCTCCTGGATTCAATTCAGGAGAACCAGCAAAGTCTGGGTTAAAGATCAGCAGAGCTAGAGCAGGATCCTTTCTCCTCTCTTCAGCTTATTTGTGACATATGCAAATGGAAAGGGGAACTTAATTGGCAAACACTTAAAGAAGCAGGACAGTATCGAAATTACACTTCTCTGGGAAGAGGGATGGCAGGACTGCATCTGCCGCGTTGAGGCGGAGATGTAACATGTTATAATAGAGACAAGTGTGTCCTTCCTTTGTGTGGCAGATCAATCAATAGCTTTTCATGTGATCTTGTTCACTATTATGTTCGTAATGAAACCCTCGTGTGATGTGACAACTGTGGAATAACATTTGGTCACAAAGCTGGTGTTAACAAGCACAACTGGCACTCTGGTAATTAGGCTGATTTCTGGTCTCTTCTTTCACAAATTGTCGATAAGTGCAGTAAACAGGCCGTTGCTTCCTTTCCGGACAGCTATATTAAGCTTCATATTCTTGGCAATTCATCTATCAGCATTGTTTGTGGGGGTGAAGTCATAAAAGAGAAAGAAGATTATATGACAATCTTTCTTTATCGATCAGCCTCTGCATATGTTAACACATGTCGCTATCTTGCTATTGTCTATCTATCATCTAGCTAATCTATTATCTATCTCTCCATAAAATTCTGTCAGTAAAATTTAAAGCATATATTAACATATTTAGTTTTAATTAACTAGCAGTTGGCAGAGAAGAAAAGCCAGATAAACAGGAATCCCAGTGCAGATCTCTGGATTTAGTATTCACTGAAAGAAGCAGAGAAATAGAAATAGACTTTCAAAGGAAAACAGAACAATAAAAAGGATGTCTTTTACACTTTTGTGTAAGAAAAGCTTTATCTGAAACTACAATTAATGTACAGGCTTAAAGAAGGATTGCTGGAGGAATCTAATATTTTCCTTATCCATTCTATTGTTTTTGGTCTTCATGTTTTCTCCCTCTATGTGGACTTTCTGCACAGGGACTAGAATGAAAATCTGGTAATATCTATGCACAGTCCTAGGACTTCCTTTTGAGAAGTGCCTATTGTTATCAAAGGTGCAAACTGCATTTAAATGTGACAGACACTCTGTACCAGGTACAGAAACTCACGGGAAAGAACCCCTTTCACCCCTCCTCCCCCCACCTTCATGGATGCTCTGATGTGAATCAGCAACTCAGTGAGATCTGACATACCTCTAGCCAGTTCAAAGACATTTTTGCTTAAGTAAATCACCACTTGGGCACCAACATGAAAACCAAGTAGAATCAGATTCTGCAGTTCCTCCTTGTTTCAGTCTATCCCAGTCTCAGACATTTGTTTGCTGCTTGGTACACAGATGCTTAGAGACAAAAATACATTCTGTCACATCGAGTATTTTTTTCTTCTGGACTTGGAATTTTATTCTCTGACAGGTTTTTAGATATCACTTGTTGTTGTTATTGTTGATTTCTAGTGGATATGAAAGTATCTCAGTGTGGAAAGTCATCTCCATCCACAAAGATGATTCTTGCTGTGGGCCCATGGATGCTTTTTCCGAGCTTCCCCACTTTTAAGATAGAGGTTGAGTGTTTGGGGAGCCATCTGCGGTGTGAATATGATAAGTTAAAAAGTCTTCATAGGAGCCGAACTCAAGGCCTTGTGAACATGCCTTTTTGACTATGTGTGCTCATGGGTTTATTAGCACTCACACTGATTCTCCATAGTTTTTACAAAATCCTACCATGAACATTCATTGAGTGGTTCAGTCACCCAACAATGAAGGTACAGAGATGACAAAATCTAGACTTTCACAGTGTGTGTGTGTATATATATATATATACAAATATATACATGTATATATATACATATATACATGTATATATACATATATGTGTGTATATATATACACACACACTGTGAAAGTCTGGATTTTGTATATATATGTGTATATATATACATGTATATATGTATATGTATGTATATATATACATATATATGTATATATATACACATATATATATATACACATATATATACATGTATATATATATAATCACATGGTACATTTTAACTATCTCACAATATCATTTGTGAATCATATCTCAATAGAGCCAAAAATCAAAAGGATATGGTCCCCATCCATCCTCATTTTACTTTCTTTTCTACAAGTCAACCTACAAGGTTTATCATCAATCAGAACGCAAATACTGAAACACTGAAGGAATTGAAGTTGGAAACATATGAGTCTGAAAGATAGTTCAAATATTTAGTCCTTTCCATGGCCCCAAGATTTTTTTAAGCAGTGGAGATAACAGAGAAATGAGACCACAACAGCTACATGCTTTATTCCGTGTGATCTGTGTCAGAAAAGCATGTAAAACCACACCACTGTGCAACAGAGGCTTGGCCAGAATTGGGGTACTGCTTAAATAAATATAGAGGAGGGTGTGCTTGCACCTAGTCCCTTAAATGTTTTTGTTCTCTGATGCCCTGAATTCCAACTTCCATAGATGATTCAACCCTAAATGAACTCTTATTTAATTTTCCCATCAATATTGTGAAGCAATTTTCACTGTCTTCATTCAATAGACAAAAAAAAAAAAAATGAAACTCAAGGGTGTAATGTACCTGAGCCAAGTTTGACAACTAATAAGATTAGGGTGATAAAGTCAGCAAACATCCAACCTTGTGTAGGCTTTCTACAACTCCGACATTTTCAGGAACTCACAAGGCATATGATGAAGTGTAGTCACTTGAGGTTCGTATGACATGGCCCTACCGCTGCTCTCTTCATTTCAGTTGGAAAAGTACATGGATGTTTAGTCCTCAGTTTAGACACTAGGGGAGGTCAAAACAATGCAGTAAATAGCTCAAATATATAGATATTAAATTAAGAAGAGCCAAACCTAACTAACCAGCAGTCTGCTCTCACATAAAACCTTAAGCCTGGCTTACAGACAAAGCTAAATTCCTAACTCTTGAAACAAAATGAGACAAAATACACCAGTACATCCACTCCCTGACTGTTGACTACAGAAACCACTTATTAACCTGCCATATGTTGTAAATCGGACTGTGACATCTCCATACATGAAGAGTTGGAACTTTACCTTGAAATACAGTATATCTTCTGTCCATGTTGTTCATGGACCTTTACCCATAGCTGTCCCTCCTATGCTCGCTAATTAATAGTTTCAGCCTGTCTCCTGCTAGAGAATATGCATTTCTGATTGATGCCTGATATACCTGATAACTAACCAATTAATTTACTAAGGAGAAAATGAGTTAAACCTGAAAACTACCGCAGATTATGTGATGGTGTCAGAATTCACACTCAGGCCCATGTAATCTCACAGTGTTACCCCTTTCACACAAGGAAAGTCAGGGAGATGTTATGCAGAAATGCTGCCCACATCCTCTTAGCCACTACTTAAGCTTCATCACTGCTGATTTCCTTTCTTGATTTCTGGGTCTGAACATCTGCTCTTGGCCCCTGGATTTGGTGACCACACAGAATTTTCTTGTGGGTGACCCAACGATATCTGCTTTCTACAGTTTCTCAGACATTATCATCATCTTCCTGCCAGACTATCATTTTTTCAGAACTAAATCCAAAGAGCTGAGATACCTGTGCCTTTATGAACCCTTCTTGCAGAGAGAAAAATTTAAATGTCCTATACAGACATTAATAAGATAGTGCTAATATTGATGATTTTTAAAAAGAATTTTGCTTCCACCAGGGAGAATGGGTTATAAGGAAGCAAATGTGGGCTCTGATCCAGTAATAGCTTTTACGGTGATGCAGGTGAAGAAATGGTCTTTGCTTCCACCTGGGAAGTCCTGCTGATGGGTAAGAATCAAGACTCTGGAGCCAGATTTCCCAGGTTCTGATTTACCTGCTTTGCTTTTTTCTACTGTGTGGCCTTGGACAAGTTACCTAAACTCTCTGTGTCTGGGCTGTCTCATTTGAAATATGAGCTTTTTAGTCCCTGGCCCCTAAGGCTTGAATACTATATGAATTAAGTTATAAAAACATAACTGGCACACAGTAAGTATGAGGAAGGTGATAGCTATCTTTGAAACAGTGGAACAGAATGGAGATAAGACATAGGGAAGGGAAATTCATTTTGTTGATATGTTGTAGGAGAAGGCTGCCTCTTAGGTTTTTGTGTTAAAACAAGACTATCTGAGGCTTCAGTCCCCAAAAGAGCAGTTTTGTAAGGAGGGAAAATCAGAATACAAGGAATCCTCAGTTTAGACAAGTTACAGGCATACCTTTACTGATTTAAAAATCATCAATATTAGCCCTATCTTATTAATGTACCTATAGGGCATTTAAATTTTAGACTTACTAGTTAGGTTACTTGCAAGTCATAAGACCCTTATATCTCCCTTCATAGCAAAAACATGGAATACTCAATCTATTAATTTCCTGTATTTGCTTTACCACTTTCTCTTCCAACCAAGTAAGCGGATTCAGAGAAATGACTAACTGTTCTCAAGTAGCAAGAAAGAGAAAGCGCACACTTGTCCCTGATGCTGAAATCTGGCTTGTTCCACTGCAAACCTCTATCCCAAAAGCCAGAGTAACATCCAGATCTCAGACTAAGGGCCCAGAGTTAGCAAGTGAAGGGGATAGATCAGGTTAGAACTGCAAGCTTGAGAATAATTATGATAAATGTAGTCCAGGAGCATCAATTTAATGGGGTAATGCAAAAAGGACCTATTTAGTACTGTAGTACTTGAGATATTTTCTTATTTAATAATTTTGTTTTTGCTCTCGTTATAATTCAATTTACAAGATAATGTTATTAGAACTATTTGAGCTTCAGAATGCCTTGTGTAATCCAGTCTCGGGAGTTTTCATTGTTGTGATTTAAGCACATGGTATTTTAAGTTGAAAAAAAAGTGCCTGTGTTCTAGGCACTACACTAATCAAGTGGTCAGATTGTTACTTTCAATTATGCAATTGAGAGAAAAGCCATAAGTGACTATAATCTGGAAAATTAAACTATTTGTCATTAAAACGCCATAAAACTAAGATCTACAAAAGATATAAAATCTCCTGAGCATGAGGTAACTTCTAAATATATGCTAGAAAGTTTGATTTAAGTTTTAATAATCATTTATTGATTAACTATAATCCTGTGGATCACCATTGATAACTTTTCTAAGTTGATTTTGTTTTAGTGAGAGAGGCAAGTTTATTTAAGAAAAGTGAAATGAAAGTTTAGAAATAAAGGGACTAGAATAGGATGACACCTTGGATGGTGGGGTGAGGATAGGTTTACTTATAGATTTACTTTAAGATGATTTTCTCCTGAAACATTTATCTGCTGTTTCATAAATACAGATTACAACAGTAGATGATTTCATTACCTGTTTTACCATAGGATACCAACTGTGTTCTAGGCACTACACTAATCAAGAACAAAGAAAATTCTTGTTCTCATTCATCTTTAGTACTAGTAAAGGCACAAATAACAAATAATCAAATAAATGAGTAATAGAATGATATGTATATGTTTATTAGAGCTTGGTTTCATGATAACGTCCTTCTCCTTCATGCCCTAGCAACTGACAAATTAAGTCATGTCTAAGGTCCCTGACACATGAACACTTGCATCCTTATGCAGAGTGAGGGGTTAGGGCTCTTCCTTGGTGCCTGTGCCTTGTTGTGGGCTGGTCAGACTGGCTCACCATGACTACTAGGGTTCACCTGCCAGGGAGATCTTTAAAGATCATGCATTTTCATTATTCTAGTAGAGACCTAGAACTGAAGAGGAGGCAAGAATTATGTAGCCGGGCAATCATGTGGCTACCTTTCATCTTATTTCTCTGAAATTTGAAGAAAGAGGATTTTAATACAAATCTGGTAGCCTCTGCCTCTTTGGATGTAGGGAATTTGTTTTTAATATTTCCTTTGGTTAATTTGTACTTACAATTTACAAAACTTGTAATAGAATTTTCAAATTGTAATAAAAGTTTCAAAAAGCAGTAAAAATTACAAAAGATTATAATAAAAGTTTTCCCACAAACATTAATTAAGCATTTCTTGGGTAACATAGTCTGCTCCCAGTGTTTTCTTATTATAGACACTTGAGCAATTAGATATTACAGACACTTGATTATAGAAAGAGACACAGAGGTATCTTTTCCTAAGTTTACTCCTTAAGATATATTCCTGGATATATATCTTTGATAATACTTTGAAATGTATTTATTTGTCAAAAAACATTTTAAAACAATCATAGACATGTTCTTTTTGTCCATAGAATTCATTTTACATTGTTACTGGAAGTAATCTGAACTTTGTTTTTATTTATTAATATGAAGAAGAAAAAATGGTCACACTGTTTGAATGTGCACTTCTTTGATCATTTTTTGTCTCTTTTTTATCATGTTTTCAGTTAGTCAAATTCCTTTCATTTTCTCCTAGAAATATTTGTATGAGTAAGTTTTCATATATTGACAATCAGTCTTTTTATCATATTTGTTACAGTGTTTTCCTTAAATATTTGTAAATATTATTAGAGGCTATTAGCAATTAACATATTGATATTATGAAATTATGTTCAGTAATAATCCTCATAAAAACTACTCTAGTCACTAGTACTCAGTTGTTACTCCTTTAGTTGCTTGTTCTTAGTTTTAGGTGCAAATCTAAGATCAAATCTGACTATTTTCATAATGCCTGTTCATAGTCCATTTAGAGAGACTGGGTTTGGGGAAGCATTATAGGGTCCTGGGAAAAGATACCTCCTGTTTTCTACTTTTTATTCAGAATTGTAACCTTAAGGAAACAATGCTGATAACGCTCATTCATCTTTATTCATTTTGTCTTATGAGAGGGGAAAGTTCAAGGCATTTGAGAGCACTTTTTGTTTTGTTCCTTCAATATGTTTGGTTGTCTCATTCATGCTCATGATAATGTTCCAGATGTCACATTCTCAAACTTTCTTTCAACCCATCTTATCACTTCAGAATGTCTCCTTAAGGAGTGTTTATATTTTCTTAAGTTCTTAGTAAATAGTTAAGCATGAAAATACATGCAGGATCTATTTCTAAAAAATACCTAACCTCTTTTTGTTAGAACATTTCAGGACCCTAAATGTTCCTATCAGTTTTTGATAAGTTATACTGTGATAATAAACAGCCCTAAGTCAGAGTGGTTTATCAAAGGTTCTGAAACAATTACTTTTAACTCAGAGAGTGAAAGAAAGATAACTTGATAATTAAGGAATCACTTTTAAAACATACTTTGACCAACCTAATGAAAAATGAAATCTTTACCACTGCCCCTTACTCATTGAATTTTCTAGTCTTTTGTTTCACCACATCATTTCTTTCTGAGATGCTAATTGATTTACTTTTTCAAATTGTCTTTATTTCTCCAGAAGAATAAAAGTTCCACAAAGGCAAGATTTGCCCATACTTTGTTTAGTCATACAACGCCAAGTATCAGGAATAGCATTTGGCATCTAGTAGGGATTTTTTTGAAAAATAAATGTTAAATGAATGGGGAAAAAACAATAAAATAGTTTTCTGCTCATCTAACATACTTTTCTGCTATTGAAAACATCTCTGCTCCACAGCTTCCTCATTCTGAGATATAATTGATAAAGCAGGCATAATCTTAGAAACATTGATCTCAAGGCAGGAAGAAAAACAGGTGATGAACTCAAAATAGTTCTTATAGTTCCAACTAGAAACACAGTCTACTTCCACTAATATTCCCTAGACCAAGACAATTGCTTAGCTAGGCAATCTATCATTGAATTGGGGATGTAGAATCCTCTGATGGAGACTGGAAGTGGGTTCCTGAGACAGTTGCATGGTCTACCAAACTAGTCTTCTCATTTCTGCCTCCTATAACATGTATTAAAAAAAAAAAAGTCACCTGGAAACAGAAATATATTTGTAGGGCATGTATATATGTTCTTTTGAAAGACTAATGCAAAAGGAAGTTATAATAGAATCTAATCTGTAGTTTGGGGGTAACTAGGTGAGAATAATGACTCTGGAAGAGATGACAATTAGAAGTAAATTTGACTTCTTCTAACTGTGCATTCCCATGTGCTATCTCTCCATTTCTCTCTTGTTGCTATAAGACATTCCTTGTAAAGGTAGTAACTTTTTGAAGATGCAATAGCTATAATATTGCCTGTTTTAGATACTAAGTAGTATTCTCAAAGCAATATTCAAAATGAGAATTGGTTATATGTGTAACTATGCTATGAGGTTTAAGAAACCTCAAACCAAACATACTGAAAATGTTAATTGAAAAAAAATTTTTTTACAGTGACAAAAGCAAAAACTATAAAGCTCTGTGAAAGTTCAGGATTTTTACTCAAAATTAAAGTAATTTTGAATATCAATAAAGAATGCTCAGCTTAATATCCAATCTAGTGGTGAATAGATTACCCCAGAGACTCAGAGAACTGAGGTTTGGAACAGAAGGCCACGGACACATCTCTAACCTAAAGCACAGATAGCAAACAACAATTTATTCCCACTAGTTTGACCTTGAGCTTGGACAAAGCTACCAAATATACACTTATTTTGACCCAACATCTTCAGATGAGTTGTGGCTTATAAATGCCCTTTCATAAACCCACTCACTACATTTGATAAGAATATTATTTGATAAGCTATATTTCACTATTTCCCTTGTTTCTTATTTTTCTTTTTCATCTTTCCTTTAAATAAGCACCAGTGTACCAGGAAGCATGCAAAGCTCTAAGGATATATAAAATATCTTCTTTGCTCATGAGGAATTTTCAATCTGGTTCTAATAGGTAAGTAAATTGGCAGTCAAAAAGAGTCTAAAGGGCTTTCATCGATATATTTTGTGGGAGTATAGGGGCATTAACTCAATGTAGAGCTGACAGGAACTCAAATATGAAGAATGAATAGGTGAACTGGGGAATAAAAGGACCTACCAGCTTGGTTGAACATAGTCTGCAAAGTAGAGATCTGGGGAGAGGTGGGAGTGGGGGATATCCTGGGAAGCCTGAAGGATGGGGTTTGCACAACTGAGTGGTGGGACATAGGTTCAGAGCTGTGACTGGCATGGGAAATGGGCTTGGGGTTCAAAGAGAAGTCTTTACCGTTCAAGGAGCATCATTCTGAAATTTCTGGAGACATTTTCAATTATCACAAACTGAATGGGTGACTACTGGTCTGGTATAGAGTGGGTAGAAGCCCAGAACGTGGCTAACCCCTCCTGCCTTCCTTGGACACAGATGATTTGGCCACAATGTTCAGAAGTCTTGAGAGTAAGCCAAAATCTTTGTCTATACTTCTCCTATTTTTTAAATTTTTTGGTAGTATAGAATCTGGATAAACAAATAAGTATTTATTATAGGGACTATGGAGGAATCTTTGGACTCTACAAAGATTCTACCATGGGCTTGCTATTTATTTGGATAAGAATTTGTGATGAATATAATATCTGTAATGAATCGAAACAGTAATTTTTTTGCCTTGAATTCAGCAGATTAGTGGAACTGGTATTTTGGAGTTTTAAATGTATAGCACAGCTCTGCGTTGACAGCTATCAGGCTCAATAGATCCTTTAGATTTTATCCCTCAATCTTACAGTCTTTCTGAGCACTATATGTTTGAATCCTTTCCTCTCTAAAAGAAAGAAGAGAAAAAAAGTCTTCCCAGAAATAAAGAAAAACACACATCTATTGTGTATTTTTCTTTATTTCTGGGAAGAAGACTTTTTTTTAAGGAGAATCTCAGTGCTTCATGATATCTAACCACTCCTCACCCTCCACTGAGGCCAATTACTATCTCTGATGTGTGGGATTTTTTTGCCTGTTATGATATGCATTGAATACACAACTACAAAAAATAATTAACATAAAGGAAGAATAAAAACCATCCTAATTCAACCATTGAACTGTTTACTTCTCAAGTGGTTGGTCAGTAAGTAATGTCAAGTTTCCCTTGGTTACATGGCTCTCAATTACTTTATTAACACTCAAAAACTGTACTAAAGTTATTACCTATTATAGTAGACCACTACTGTATTTAATAATATAATCAAAGATTTCATAAAGCAAGATGGTGGAAAATCCTTTATTAATGTCTGTTTTCTATTCATTGTCAGGATTAACATTGAAACTCAGGGACATTTCAATTCCTTTGAAATACTTCAAATTGTCATCCATAAGGACATTTGCTCACTTTCGGCGTTATCTATGATTTTCTTCTTTCATATGAAACTCCAGAAAAAGTAAGAAGATACATAAAATTATGTGTGCAGTTATCCAGTGTAATATTCCATTTCTAGCATAAAGAAAATCCTGCTTTGCTAAATCTTCTATTGGAATTGGTTAAATTTACCCCCAATTGTTGTTTGTGGTTAGCCGATTAGTTTTGCTAATGAATTAACTAGTGCAACCGACCACTTGCCGAGCTATTCTCATTATAATGAATGTAATTATTTAACACTAAACCAGGACAGCATCTTTCTTTCTCTGTGACAAGCATAATTCTTTATTCTCCCATTAGCCAGGTGCCCTGGTCTCTGTAAACTAGTTATTGACCTGCTCATTTAAGGAGCTTCACTCTTAATGCTTCTTCCCTTATTTAACTCAAGTAAGCTCCTATAATTTCTCCTCACCATACGGGGTTAGCATGTAAAGAGTTCATTGTTCATTTATTGTGAGTAAAGCAAGGCATCAGGGAGCTATTCTTAGATAGATGCTCAGACTCCTGAGCCCTGCTTACTTGTCCCTGGTTATAATGGATACAAAACCGTATGGGGCTGAGCGAGCATCATGTAAGCGCCATAGGAAATCTGAGGCAATGAATCATGGAGCCTGACTCCTGCTGCGGTCTGTGTGCCTGAACAGACTACAAATAGACAGAGAAGCAGTTTAAGCAAGTGGCTTTCAGATGACAGGAATGCATATATTAGGCATAAGAGGAGACTATTTGGATAAGGATGTTTATATATAAAGGACAATAATAATTCTTCCAGCCAGACTCCGAGAGAACAAACTGTTAGTGAAGAACAATGCCCTCTGGGCCCACGTTGTCTTGTTTCAGGCATATCTTCTGCCACCATTTAATATCCTTTAAAAAAAAAAGTCACACGATATTGGATCACCTTGGCCATGATGTATTGTGTCAGGGTGCATGCAATGAAACATAGTGAGATGTGACTGGCGAAGCCTAAAGTAAAGATTAGATGTCACAAATTAAAGAAAAAGCCATAGCCATCATTCATGATTGAACTTCACCTTTGAAACTGGAAAAAAATTAAAAGTTTAAAATAACACTGGAAGAAATGGTGTGTATGTAATGTTTGGGGGGACAGTGTTCTCGTATCCCCACATTTTCTATAAAATAACCAGTGCTATAGGGTATACCTGACCCTCTGTTAGAAACCTAATTGTGTTGTTTAAAAAAAAAAGTAAGCAATAAACGCCCCCACCTTGGGGAAACCTTGTTAACATTTTTATTAAATTTTTATATTTGAATAATGATACTTTAATATATCTTTCTCTTGACTGCAATTCCCAGAGTCCTTTTAAGAGTAACTTGGCTTGACAGCCCAGGAATTTTGAGATAAAGAAAAGACAAATTAGGACCAGGTCTATCCGGGGAAACAAGATTATATTGGAAAGTTTATGGTATGAAGAGAGCAGGAACAGAATCTATTGGTTTTCTTTCAAGGCTTTTTATGTATATGTATAGTAAGTGAGAATAGTCACGCAAACATAGACATAAACATGTTTGTATTTGTCCTCACACATTCTTCCCTTGACTTTTTAAGTTAACAATACATGTACAAACATGGATGAAAATAATCAGCTTCTTTCAGAATAGCAAATATCATGCAAATTGGGCATTTGTTCAATAAAGTAAACAATTAAGAATTTTGCCAAGGAAGTGAATGGGCTGGAAAGGAAAAAAGATAGACTTACAGATATTACAGTGGACAAATTTTGAAACTTTAGATGAGTTGCTTTGTTATGGGTTTGACGAGTATGTGCTGTAACTGGGCATTCTAAATAAAAGAATGCTACCATCAATTACAAGTTTAGTAATCACCAATTCCTCAGCACACAAACTAGCTTTAAAACTTAGGGATCTAAAAGCAAAATTCCCTGGCTGATATTGTTTTTAAAAAGAATTTATAGCTTCAGAAATAATGTGCATATCTGTGTGGGTGTTAATTGTAGCATCTAGACTGGGGAAAAGTTCATATAAATAAATGTTTATTGTGCCCTGCCTTCTCCATGCCATGAAGTTTTTGGTAGAATATGATCAATTACTATTTTTGAAAAAAAATAATAAATATTTTTGAAAGGAATTTTAAATGAAATTATGTAATTTTTTAGCTGAGATGTGTTGTTGATATGATACTAAAAGATTGCAAGGAGATTCAGAAGTTAGGTAAATAGAGGGAGCTAAATGCCCTATTTTTTCTCTGTGCTTTTGAAGCTTTAACACTTAAGACACAGAAATTTTTCATTTACATGTGAGCCAATATGTTGTTTTCCTGCCTTTAAAGGTGATTATTTTTGCCTAGCTTGAAGTTCATTAAGAACTGTTCTGATATAATCTTCTTTTTAAAATTGTTTTATTACATTTAGATCTTATATCAATTTGAAATTAAATTTTATGAATTATGTGAGGTATAGATGTAATTAATGCATAATTAATTACCATAGAGTAATTTGTTATTACTATATTTCTACCAGTATTGGTATTATTATTATGTTAGTAAGTTATGGAGTCTATTTTCATCAATCTCTTCTATTTCCAAAATATTTTCTGCAATAATATTCTTTTATAATTACAGTTGTATATTTCCTTGTGTTAAGTAGGTCCTCTGGAAACTATGAATTGGAAGCAATGATATTTAAGTACCCCGGTCCTATCCTGACTTTTAAAATAAAATACTTCAGATGTTTATTGTGTATACTTGCTATAATTTTAGTAAATTCCACTTTATTATGTTACCATTAACTTAATTCTTCTATGCTACTTTGATTATACTTTTATCTTACCAATAATTTATGTTGAATTTTTTTCTGTATCTACTGATGCAGAAAACATTTATTTTTTCTTTTAATTTCTCATGAGAAATGATATTTATGTATATTGTTTAGTATTAAACCCTGGGTCCACCCAACCCCATCAGGCAATCTATAATTTTATCTCCTTCCAATAGCCTTTTAAAATTAGTAAAGAAAAATTTGCTCATTTTCTAAATTTTGGAACATTATATAATGTTGGGACATTATATAACACATTTTATATAGCATCATACATTTTTAAATGATCAGATTCATTTAATAGTTTTATTTCTATTTGCATATTTAATTTATTTGCAAATAAATTTTGGCAAATTATTCTCTTAGGATATTGCTTACACAAAATTTTAAATTTATAAACTTAATAACATTCGAATTTAAAGTTATTCAATTATATTATAATTTTTAAAGCTCTGTGATTTTTATTGTTTTTAATGTTATTTTTTGCTTTTTCTTTCTTAGTTTAATCGATTATGTCGATCTTTTCCTTGAACCATAAGAATTTAGCTTATTTTAATGTTTTTAATAGAATGAGCTATAGTTTCTATTGTTTCCTATCATTTTTTGTCTTTTTCTGCCTTAATAGTTTTCATTCTTATATTCATTATCTTGTTTACTACAATTGCTGTTTTATTTCTTCAAGTTTCTTAAATTGGTGACTCAGTTCATTATTTTAAATCCTTTTCTAGCAAATATCTTAGACAAAATTTTCCCTCGAAGTCTCTCTAATGTTATGAATTTGATAAGTTTTTTTTCATTTTTAATTCTAAAATCGTTAACAATCTCAATTTAAAATTGGTAAAAATTTAGTGAATATTTTTAACTGATGATTTTCTTAAACTTTGTCATTGAATGGGATTGTTTTTGCATTAATTGTTATTTATTTAAGTAGTGACACAATAACTTTCATCATTTCATTATTTGCTTCAATGATGATATGATGACTTCATTGCATTTAAGAGAACATGATTTATAATGTATTGCTTTTCAGTGAAATATGCTTTGTACTTACATATAAATTTTCATAAAAGTTCTATTTGTGCTTGAGAATAATCATATACATATTTATTATGACAAGCTTGATAACTAAGATTTAATATATAAGTTGCATGTAATGATATGTTATCACATATATAGGTAAATATATATAATCCTGTGAAGGATTGTATATAAATCCAGGAAAAAAAAAATATATATATATAAGTCTAATAGGACACTCATGACAACTAGGCTTATTAATTCTAGATACTTACTAATTAGATTTTCTGTGTAATCTACCAATTATTGAGACCAGTTTCTCCAACTCAGTCAATATGAGTGTAGATTAATCAATTACTGCTTATAATTACTAAGAGTTTATTTTCTAATATATTCTGAAGCTATCTAATTAAATACTGAAATTATTTCTATCTCCTTGATGAATAACTCACTTTTCATTCTATTGTTACTCCTTTAAATTTTATATGAATAGAGCTTCCACACTTTTATTTTCATATAATTTGCTTGTTGCATTCCTTTCATCTCTTTATTTTCAGGTTTATGCCTATGTGTTCTTTAGTGTGCCTTAAGCAAATAAGAAGACATTTTAAAACCAATTTGAAATATCTCTCACTTTTATTTGTAAAATTGAAGTTATATAATGTTCTTACACATACATATATATATTTGTAATCAAGCATATTCTAGAATCTTTCATTTTATTTCCCATTTATTATGTTGTTTTCATCTTTTTTTTGGAGTCTGATTACAATAGATTTATGCTGATAACCCCCTTTGCTCTACTAATTGAAATGTCACATTTTATTTCTATTCTTTCAGCAACCAGCCTTCAAATATTTTTTTTAATATTTTATTTTGTAAATATACAACATCGGTCATGTTTGCATGGTTGTAATGTACCCCTTATTCCCCACTGCACCTCCCCCACGCCACTCCTTCCCCTCTCTGGTCACTCCAACACCTCTCACTGCAAGCTGTTGGTCTGTGTTTGGCCCAAGGACTTTTCTTTTTTGTTTTCAAACCATTTCCTCCTTTCCTTTACCCCTGGGTGTGGACTTGCCCTCCTGGACAGCAGCAGATGAGGCTGCTCGGACCTCCAGCACTAACTGAGGAAGACAGTCAGGTCGAGCACTTCGGGAACTTGTAGGGCAGATGTGGTGGCTTCTCTGGCATTGTTTCTGGTGTCTGTCACCTGTTGCCGGTTCCATGTCTCCTGGTTTTGGGAGTGTAACTCCCAGTCAAAAGCAGTGTCACTGCTGGGGCAGACTTCCCCAAGTGGTTCGTCAAGATCCTCTCCTCTCTCTTGTTAGCTGTTCTGCCATGGGGTTACAACCATTTGTGGTGGCTTTCTTCCCCCATTGATTGGCACAGGAAGGAGCCTCTTTAGCATTGCACATTGCTGTGGGCCCAGGTTTGATTCCCCAGTGCCAGAGATAATGCAGGCAGGATCTGTGACAAGTCACCTCAGTCGCTGGTGTCATCTTTCTGTCTCCTTCCTTCCCAACACTGTGCTTGTCCACCCAGGTTGTGAGTGCATTCGGGGCCACTATTATTTCTTCTCCTCTGCACTGTAGCTGCTGCTGGAGACACCGGATTTTTCATCCCTTGTGCAGGTCTATTGAAGTTGGAGTAAACCCAAGGGGGACCATCCCCCCTCTCCCTCCCCCAGAGGTGCTCAGTCCCCACCCCTGACACTGAAAGGGTGGGGGGATCGGGGTCTCCAGCCCCGAGGTTCCTAGACTCTGAGAGCCCAGTGGTGCAGAATTTACCCTATCCCCTGCTAGGGGCTTCCCAGAGGGCCAGGCCTTAGAGGGGTTGTCAGCCTATGCTCCCAGCCTGGCTTGGATCAGGGCTGGGTCTGGGAGGCGGGGCCTACAAATTCTCTCTCCCAGCTCTGGACCCCCTCCCTAGATTCTGCCCAGCCTCCACACCTCACCCTCCCCCCCCACCTCAGGGAGGAGGCCGGTCCCCCAGCCCAAACCCCTAGACTCTGAGACCCCATGACCCCAAGACCCAGTGGAGTGGGTCATGCCCTGCCTGCACCCCTCCAGGGGTCCAAGCTGCTGCAGAGGTGTGCTGGGGGTTTTTCCTGGCCCAAGCAGTCCAGGATACCTTCAACTCTCTCCTCCAGGCCCAAATGGGACTAGGGTTGGGCCTGGAAGGCAGCAGAGTCTATTGATCCCTCCCCTACCCAGCCCGAACTCTGGCGGAGGTGCTCAGACCCCACCCCCCACCCACACAGAGGCAGAGGCTAGCTTCCCCAGCCTGAGATCCCTGGACCTGGAGTCCCAGAGACCCTGAGGTCCTGGTGGTATAGTGAGTCCTTGCCCCTCACCCCCATCAGCAGCCTAGACTGGGGTGGAGATTCGCTGGATGTCTTCTCCAAGGGCCTGCCTCTAGCCTTCAAATATTAATATACCTTAGTCAGTAAATTTACAAAATCTTTTCTTATCTTTGCAAAAAGTGCAAAGGTGTTAATGCATTAACTTAGAACACCTTCAGTTTGGCATTTGTTGGTACTTGATATTTTGTGCCCACAGTAAATAGCCACTATGATTACTACTTCATGTCATGACTTATTTAGCTATGCCTATGTTTTGCCAATTTGCCGACTGCTGTTTCTTGTATCTCACTCCTTTATTTGTAGAGCTTCTTCTCCTTCTTTCTTGTATTTCACTTCTTCCTTTTTATTTTCTTCCTCCAGAAGTATTTCTTTTAGAATCCCTCTCTGTGATGATCTATGAGCGAGATAGTAGCTAACAATCTTTATCAAGAAATGTTTTATCCTATACTATACTAACACTTCAATGATAATTTAACCATGGAAAGTTTATATGGACAGTTACTTTTCTCTCAGAATTTTAAAGTTCAGATTCTAGCATCTTTTGACTTCTGTTATTGCCCTTTATTTGGAATGTTGCAGTTTTACTACAAGAATTTACTGCTGTGTGGTGTGCCTGCTGAGTCTTCATCATTGTGAACTGTTTCCTTATTTGTTATAATGTTGAATTGTGAGATGATATTCATTTGGATTTTATCTATAGGAGTCTCATGTAACCAGCTCAAGAGTGGATGTGATGAACGTGATATGTTTTTACAGACACCACAGAAATAGTCTGATAATAATTTTAGGGTAAATTATGTTTTTATATTCCTAACCCCCTTGGCACAGACTAAATATAAATTCAAAACCCTGCAAAGGGAGTTTCATGATTCTTGGTAAAGACTTTCTTCCAGATACCAGATCAAAATGGGCAAATTTCAAGTTTCCTTATACATGCTTCATGCTGTTAGCAGAACACCTCGTCTTTTCCCATTTTTATTTATTAAATAAGTACACTTCCAAGACCCTAATTCTGGGGTGTGAATCTTATTTTCAATTCTGTATCTTCAATAGTTTCAGAAGATTGTCTATTTCCCTACAGAGGTTTCCCCTCAAAAGTGTAGATTACCCAAGACTCTCTTAGCATAACTTTAACATCAGCTGATTTTCTGTTCTTTTTCAATCTTCATGTCTCATCCTTAGAGATTCTCCCAGTTATCTCAAGAATTTTCCTTTTACAAGGTTTTTTTCCCATGTATTTGTGGGGTTTTGTACTAACAAAGAATTTCATGTTATCTTATTCACAACTTTACTGAAATTGAGTATCTTGCAAAGATTATTTCAAAGTGATATTTTTAAATCAACTCAGTCTATAGACAAAGCATCTTTATTCTTTCTTACATTGAAAGTGCTCATGTACTGTTGGATGTCCCTAATGTAGGTGTTTGAAATGATTCTACTTTAAGAGGAAGTTGGAGGGAATGTTTCTGCTTTAAGAGGAAGTTATGAGATAGTCTTAAATCTCAATTAAGCTTTTCATACTGTCACTAATCCTGAAATTTCAGTTTGTTTTTATAAAAGATCTTGACTTATATATGAAGTTTTTTCAAATGAATATGCCTAATGGCTATGTTTTTCCCATACAATATTGCCAATATTTTAATAACCATAGGTCTTTTATTTTAAAGATGTTATTAAAATAACTTTAAGTTTCTTAAAGCTACAGCTTGTGGATAAAATATAAAATAGATATGACTGAAATGATATTTAATGAAGCTTCAGTTAGTCAGTGAGTTATAAGCTTATTTTTCTCCTATTATTTTTATTCTTTCTTCCTAATAGTAGGATTAAGGGGCTAATCAAAATTCATATGAATATTAAGGAAAAAATGATAATAATCATAGTGATTACCATAGCCAAATATTATGATGAATGGCCCATGTAAGTTACCTAATTGAATCTTAGAAAAATCATATCATATTATATAATTTCCCTATTTTTTAGATACGGAAAATAAGATTTTTTTAACTTGCTAGATGTAATCTATTAATCCAATAGTAATCAATGTATCCAGAAATCGAATTTGGTCTAAATGACTTTAAGTGATCCTAATCTTGTGAGGGCATATATGCTATAATGAAAAGACAAATAAACAAAAACAATCCTTTGTATTAAGTATACTATAGTATGCAATAAAAACTTAACCTTGTTCAAAAAGAGATCCAACCTTTTTCCTTGGAAATATTAATACTTGATATAAGTGTCTTTGCCTTAGGTTATATCACATAGTTAAATGATGTGATTTAAGACAAGGATTGGTCATAGTGCATAGCTCTTAGAATAGTACCTGACAACCCAGAAAGACCAATGATGTACTTGAGTGTGGGACTTATTGGTCATAGGATATCAGTCACTTAAAACTGAGAACCACATATTGATAATCAATCAATCAATCATGCTTACATGATAGAACCTCAATGAAATCTCTGGACCCTGGAGCTCAAGAAAGCTTTATGGGTTTGCACAATTCCATTCCTTGCAAGCATATTGTTGTACATTGATGCTGGGAAAATTGGGTGACCTGACTTCATGGGGTATGAAGAAAACTCTCTATGTTTAGTACTTTCATGCACTCAGTCATACATTCTTCTTCCATTAGTTGATGTATTTTTTTCTTTATATAAACCATAATTATTGCATTGCAGATTTTGGTGAGTTCTGTGACAGAACTGCTAGAGAAATATCAAATAGGAAGTCTAAGAACATCTAGTTGGTATCAGAAATGAGTGTGACTTTATATATGGATTGTGTTCCCTCTCAATGAACAGCTGGCCAACTCCAAAACAAAAAAAAATGTGTGGTGGAATCACTAGAGGAAGGAAATAATCTGGTTAAGTTAAAAAATGAAAGAGGTTATCTGTTAGGGAAAGACATTTTTCCAGAAAAAATAAAACACAAATTCATATTAGAGATATTAAAAGTACCTTAGTATCAACTATAAATTGTGGTTGACTATTTAGGAATGGGTACAAATCTAAGTCTCACCTGTTCATTAGTTATTTCACTATCCATAGTGAAGAGGAAAATGTAGTTGGGAGGAACAGCAAGAAATGAGCAAAAAGGGAAATAACTAGAGGCAGATTAATATTCAGATAAAATTTTAAATATTTACTCTGTGCCATTCCTTACATGAATGTATACAGCTTTCACTTAGTTCAGATTTTTCCATGTCCCTTCACATTCCCTTATGGAAACCATTAGTTGGTCTTATAGTTCAAATTTTTTTTTATTTAGTTCAACTGTTTGTTTTCATACAGAAGTAAAATCATATGGTGCTTGTATTTTCCCTATCTGGTTCATTTCAGTAAGCATAATTCTCTCTAGATTCCCATGTTGTTGCAAATGATAGGGTTTCACATTTTTTATAGTTGAATAGTATTCCATTGTGTAGATATACCACATTTTGATCCATTCATCTGTCAATGGGAATTTCATTGTTTTTCCATACCTTGGCTCTTGCAAATAATGCTACAATAAACATGGGTATGCATACATATCTTCAATCCATATTTTTATATTGTGAGGTAAAATACCCAGAAGTGTGTCATAATGTGCTCATTGGACATTTGTATGTTTTCTTTGGAGAAGAGTATATTCAGAGCCTCTGTCCATTTTTTATCCAAGTTGTTTGTTTTTACTGTCGCATTTTATGAACTCTGCATATGTTTTTGCCCCTTGGTAGCTAATATGATATGCAAATAGTTTCTCCCATTGATAGGGTAATTTGTTTTAATGATAGTTTCTTTCACTGTGCAGAAAGCTTTTAGTTGATACAATCCTAATTTTTAATTTTTGTTTCTGTTTTATTAGTTATTAGAGTTCCCTGACTGATATAAAGGAGCATGCTGTTTAAGAATCTTTTATGTATTTTATGGTTTCATGTCTTACTTTCATGTGCTTAAATCCAATTTTAATTAATTCTTGCTTATAGTGTTAGTAGTTCAAATTCATTCTTTTGCATATGGCTATCCAATTTTCTAAATACCACTTCTTGAAAAAACTTTCTTTGGTCCATTCTAAGTTCTGATTTCTTTCACATAAACTAGTCATATATGTGCAATATTGTTCAATTTCTGGGCTCTCAATTCCATTCTACTATATTCTAATTCCAAGATATTTTCATTACTACCACTTTGTATTATAGTTTGAAGTCAGGAAGTCAGGAAGTGATAAACCTCCATTTTTGCTGCTTTTTAAAAATAAACTCAGCAATTCAACAGTGTTTTTTCTGTTTGGCATTTCTTGTAATTCTGAATAAATTTCATTTTTTTTTGTTTTTTCTCTTTACTTTTTCTATTCATGTAAAGAGTGGCATTGGGATTTTAGCAGGGATTGAACCAAATATTTATATCGTAAAGTCATATTTTCTGGTGGGAGAACCTAATGATATACTTGTTGAGATACAAATATGATGAAATTTACTGAAAAAAAAAATCCATTATCCAGAAAATGTTTCTCACATAGGCCAACAACAAAGTATGGTTAACAATTGCTAAAAACAACAAAGGGTAAAATGTTAAAAGTACTATAAGTGAATATGGCATGTTTTGTTCCAAGATTCATCAAAGAGAGGGAAAAATTGGTCTCAGTAATTCTTGAAATTATTAATTTTTAATCATGTTAATGTTTACTACTGATAGGTGATTCACTTTAAGTGTTTTATGAATAATGAAAACAAGTGGGTGTCTGGTGTCTGTCACAAATGTGTATCCAAGGTCAATGGTGCTGCCCTTTGTTTGGTTTTGGAAACCTTCTATGTACTAGCAATAGAATTTACCTCCAGGAATCAGGGCCAACTTTTCATATTTTAGCACTGAAAATAGTGGCACTTTCTCAAGCATCTGAGATTCTATGGAAGTCCTGAGATGTAGCAAAGTTCATCTTAGATGTTTTAGCAAACAGAAAACTGCTGGAAAATGTTTCTCTTGTTCCCCAGTTCTGTTGAATTCATAACACTTAAACACCTGTGTCCATCAAATAGAACACACAGGATCACAGCTAGAGCTGTTCTTGACTTTGCAATTTCATTGACTGACAGTTTAATATCTATTTATTTTCACATCTGACACCAGTAAAGACAGGCTGGCATCATGAATGTCAAGACATTATGCTGACAACTGTATTTTTTTTTTCATCATTTGGGGGGGTGGAGGAAGGTTCCACATTCCCAAGGAAAGTGTTCTTTTCAAACACCACAGCTCCAATAAAGACCAAATTATAGTTCAGATATAATTGGCAGTAACTATTGATAGGTTACCTGTACATGTTTATATAAGAACTGGTACATACAATTTGAAATTTACTAGTAAACTAACTGTTACTGTTATACTCCGGAATGAAATGTGTAATTATACTATTTAAATAGCTGAAACAGCTGCCATTACTGTGGACTGTGTAAACAGTGTTTTCCATGCTAAAATTGAATGTTTAGAATATGGTCCCTTATTTTCAGCAGCTCTTGTTTAGTCTCTAAAATATAAACAAGAGGCCTAGCTCCATCCAAGCTCCATAACATCAGAACAATACCCTAGATACAAAATGAAAGTGAGAGGGATGTTTTTACACCTTAAGCAAGACCACAGTCTTGCTCAACATTAACCACAATGCTGGTACATTAGGTACTAGCACAACAGATTTGTTTCCAGGCACTGAAACTGATCAGGAGAAAGTCCTTTGTCTCCCCCATTCATAAGCCTACTATCTAAACAGAAAATAATTCAGTTTTACTGTACCTCTGTGAATGGCTGGGGAAATATTACTTTTATGTGGGAATTCACTGAACTTTTTAGTCTGCTGTCTTGAAAAATTTCTCATGGTTGGACATAGGGTCTGACATTCACAGAGGCAGTTTCTCTGTGCAATCATTAAGGAGCGGTCTTATAATCAGGCAGTATTGAATGGACTGACTTTATTGCCTTTATAGTTTAGGATTGAAGTATACTATTATATCTTACAATTCTCCTCCCCAATGTCATTTTGCCAAGTATTATAAGAATGAAATACGCTCTCTAAACTGAAATTTTGTTCAGAGTGCATTCATTTACAGAAATTAGGCCTGAGATTGATTGTGAATTTCCACAAAATCACATTAATTTCAGTTCTTGGCAATTACAGTATAATTAGTGTTATTGATGTAGCAGCCTCATAAATAAATATTTTGTAGCCATATAGGGCCTTTTTGTTTGTTTCCTTTTTTTATTTGTTTGTTTAGGCTTCATTTACAGCTGAAATTAGGCCTGGGTATCCTCACTCTTCCTACAGAAGAAACATACAGGGAGGGGTAGAGAGAAGGAATGAAGCAGAATTCGTTCTAATTTACCCAGTTACACTTTCCTGCAGACTCAAAGCCTGGTTCCCCTATCCAGGCTCTCCATTTTGATACACCCAACCCACAGTTTCCTTATTTCTATTACAATCAAACTTTTTCATTGGTCCCTATAAAATTATAAACAAGAATGAAATGCTCTTAGGTGTTAGACCTCTCATATTACTAGTAGTTTCTTTTACTTGCTTTTGTTTCACATCACCTCTTCTATTTTGCGAATGTAACTGTCTCAAACTGCCTGATACACTGGATTGGAAATCAAAAACTGAGGGCTTGAGTCCAGGTTTACCACTAATTTATGTATTCCTAAGCAAATACTCATTTCTGCAATAGGAGGATACCAATGAATTCATTCTGCAAATGTTTATTGAATATTTGTCCAGTGGTACAGCTTTAAAGACCAAGACATACCATTGAAAACAAAATTAGCCATTGTGGTGTGTGGACACAAATTAAGAGATGCCTTAAAAACAAAGACACACCTTTGTCTCCCCCCCCCCCCCAAGAGAGATGGGTTTTGCTAACTCCTGTCTCTTAAAACAACACTGAACCTCTCAGAAATACCCAACCTACCAGACACACCTTTGAAATGTTAAAAGATACTTTACTCCTGCAGGCGCCTTTCCTCCTGTCACAGTCCCTGGACCCTGGGGGAACTTTCCTCATTGTCTCGGTGAGATTATTCATTGCCAAGGTATAAAAATGACCCCAGTTTAATAAAGAGGGTGATGGTCATGCTCTCCAAGTCCCAGGTCAGTGAGCTGGTTTCTCTCTGATTGTAGTTTCTTCTGTCTCATTTCTTCTTCCTTCTCCGACTGGACTCCTAACAAGCCAAGACCCCCTTGATCCTGGGTCACACATGCAAAAATTATCCACCTTTGGAAAAAAATCACATTGTGTTATAGTTGTAAACTGTAGCATATTTATAATATATTTTATACCAATGGCAACAAGTAAACAATTGCTTTTACTTTTGTTTTCCCTATGTTCAAAACAATCAGCTTGCCATCCTAGAAGACCTAACTTTATAGATTGGTTAAAAAAAAGAAGTAAAAGACAAAATATTTTTAAAAGTTAGAATATACAGGAAGTTTTGGGCAAGAGTGGGAAAGAAAAATATGGAGACAAGTGAGAAAAATTGACACAATCAAATTGATAAAATTAAGTGTACAAGCACAAATTACAGTCATCACTTGGTGTCTGTGGAAGATTGTTTCAAGAACCCCGGTGAATACCAAAGTCCATGGGTGCTCAAAAGAACAGAGTCTGGGGCTGATATAATTTCCCATTGTTATATGAGCTTCATAGCAATGCTATTTTGCTAAAGAGAGATAAGCAAATAGAATAGAAATTAAGACAAAGCCACATTGCCAGGTAGCATTACCAATTTCCAACAATTTAAAAGTGCTACTTCTTTGGATGCATGGTTGGATTTCTAACTTCAGTTTTCCTGCCACAGGCAATGTCCAATGTGAACAGTGTAGGAGACAAAACTCAAAACAATGACAAGCTCTTTCTAATGCTGCAGCAAAAATTAATGAAAGGATGACCTTAGCATGACTACGTGAAAAATTCACTACCTTTTCACTCACTAACTCGGTATAAATGTACTTAAGGCATTCTTAAATCGCCACCTCGGGTTTTAATTTGGGAAAGGTAAATTTGCCACTGGGTGTTTTACTTTTTCAAATGATACTCATCACTGGATTATATTAATGAGTACTTTATTATATCCATGTGAATAATTATTAAAGTTGGTAATAATAGAATAGTTCTTTTTATCTGCAATGCATTTAAATGTTCATGTACTCCCACCCATGTGACATATGATACTACCTATAAAGACTATTAAACTAGCTGATTATATCTGTATAAACTGAATTATCTCAAATACAGTCATTTAGAATATGGAAAATTCTTAGATAGCCTTATAAATACTAAAAAGCTCCTTTGCTTATCAAATATCTCAAATTTGATCATTGCCTAGAAAAGTGATAATGAAGACACTAGTAGTAGTTTTGGAAACCTATAAGAAAGATTTTCCTTTTGGAGATCTGTTTTTATAGGCCAAATCTGCTTTTCTTTTGTGTGGTTCCAACTGATTATTATTAGACTTTCAAAGGTAATTACCCAAGCCTTGTACTTCTCAAGTATTTTTACTTGTGATATGTCTCTGAAGGTGATTTGTGGCCTCAAACTGGCAGAGTTCACTCAAACCATTTAAGTGGCAGACAGTGCAACAAATATTCTTTAAAATAAACTGGATATTTGTTCAGTAATAAATTTATGAATGGTGGCATCGGACAAGAAGAGAATCTCCTGAAAACACAGCAATGCAACTTCACCCAAGATTTCTGAATCTTTTGATACTAATTAGAATACATTTTTAGTTTGATTATTTTCAAAAGTTATCCTTTTCAGATGAATTTGTTTCATAATGTTTACTGCTTGTTTAAGATCTAGCATTTAAATGCATTGCATTGCATTCATTGTCAGAGTAGGCATGAAGGAGCATGAAAGGTAAGAAAGCAATTGTGGATAATTTTAAACTTCCAACATATGGAGAAAGATCCTAGACTAGAGTATTGTGTCTGCTCTGAGTTGTGAAATGGGTATCTCAATCACACAGTGATATGACTGTCTCCTTCCTAGAAAATAATCTGTATGGAAGAATGTTTATCTCTAATCGACATTATAGATTGACAGAAAACAACGTATTTCAATACAGAAGACAGCAAGCAATAGCAATTACTTAGTTATTCATTGAATTATGATTTTTAGACATAATATAATCCTTAATTCTATTCTTAATTGTTGCCAGTTTTGAAGAGGTGTCTCCTTTCTGGATTGTAATTTCTGATATATTAGATTTATCTATTTTTTTGAGTAGCAGATGCAAAATATCATGCCTCTGGTGGTAAAATCAAAGACAGTTTACCCTTTATAAAATAAGATGTCAAATTTTTGCCTTACATTAGCCTGAACTATTCTAGTGTATTTCCCCCCCTAAAGAATATAATTTCTGAAAAATAAAAATAAATAAATAACATGGCAAGATTTAATTTTAAAAGCATACACATTTTCCAAGTCTTGTACAAGTTACTTGTTGCAGCTATAAAGGGAATGTCAAAGAATGAAATTAACAAAGCCCGCATTTTCAATTTCTGAGTTGTTTTTTTTTTTCGGTTGTTTGTTTGCCTTTTTTTTCATTCATGCCTATGTGCTGTGTGATTTCCCAAATTCAAGGATGAAAAAAAAAAACAGTCACAGAAAATCAGAGAAGTGGAAAAAGATCTGAGAATCTTTTCCAGTTGAGCAAACTGGCTTCATAGTGTTGCTGTCGTGTTTTAACACCATACATATGTCTAGTTTTGTTTAATCTTTTTAAAAAAACCTTTTACAGCAGTAGCATTGGTTCAACAACACTGTAGATGATGTAAGGAGATAGGTTCACCTCTCCTCCGATGTATGTCACCCCACCACACCCACCATCCACGCCCATCCCTTCACCACTTTATTTATATCCCCATCCAACCCATACTAGTTTCAATCCCATATTCTAATTTCCAGGGTTTTTGGTTTAGCTTTATCAATTCCTTTACTTTATTTCTCTCTGTTACATATAGGAGTGAAATCATTCAGTGAAACCATCCTTTTCTCTATCTGACTTCTTAGGAGCATAATCAATTTCAGTTCCATCCTCCTTTTATAATTGGCAAAAGTTTGTCTCTCTTTAAAACAGAGAAGGTTGCCACCATGTCATATACCAAATGTTTAAGTCCATTGCTCTGTTTTGGGCCCTTAGATTTTTTTCTCCCAAAACTTGGCTATTGTAAATAGTACTGCAATGAGCATAGGAGTGCATATTTCCCTTTGAATTAATGATACTTTTTTCTTCAAGTGGATACCTAGAAGTGGAATTGCTAGATGATATAGTATATTTATTTTTAATACTTTGAGCAACTTCTATAATGTTTTCCATAGTGAATGAACTAGTCTACATTTTGACGAAGTGTGTACAGCAGTCTCTTTTTCTCCATGTCTTCACCACAATTTGTTGTTTCAGTTTTTGTTTTGTTTTGATTTGATGAGTTTTGATATGGACCATTCTCACTGTGGTGATCTTGATATGCACTTCCCTGATGATAAATGTAGGGGAAAAAAGTTAAACATTTTCTTTTCACGTGCCTGTTGGCAATCTGTATGTCTTCTATAGAGAAATGTCTGGTTAGCTCTTCTGCCCATTTTTTTTTTTTTCTGATTGGAATCTTTGTTTACTTTATGTTGAGTTGCATGTGGTTATTGTAGATCTTAGATATTAGCTCTTTGTCAGATGGATGATGTGGAAATATTTTTTCCTATTCAGTAAGGAGTCTTTTTAAAAAATAGTTTATTTTGTATGTGTGTTTTTGGTTTTGCTGTACAGTAGCTTTTTAGTTTGATATACATCCATTCGTTCACTTCTGCTTTGTTTTCTTTGTTGATAGGATCAAGTCACCAAAACATCACTGAAGTCCATGTCCTGGATGTTTTTCAGGTTTTTTTTCTATGTATTTTAGATTTTTCAATCTTACATTCATGTCTGTAATGTATTTTGCATTAATATTTGTGTATGATGTGAATGATTTGCCTTTATTTTTCTGCATATGGCTTCTCAAACCAGTTCAGCTTTCCAGAGTCCCCTTATATAACTATGTATTCTAATGTCCTAGTATTTACACATTTGTCCAACCCTTATGCACAGACCAGAACACTGTCACTGCCATCTTTCACTTGGCTACTTTAAACATCGTCTCTTACCTTAGGCTGTAATGTATGAAAATTTTATGCATATACACTCTCTTGAATCCTATAAATTATTTAAAACATTATTCTCAGTTTCTTCACTGGTTACCATACTTCAAACAACATTGATAACTTCCCTTATTTAATCCTATAGCAATTATTTTTGGTCACAATGTTTTAAAACAATGATAATAACCTTTCCACACATCTCCCTTTTTTCTTCAGTTCCTTTCTGAACTTCTCTCACAACCTATCTTGACTTCTGCATTGCCTGGATGAATTTAGATTCTAAATTCATTTAGAAATTTATCTAATGTATCTAAATTTATCTAAATCTAAGTTTAGATTTAGATTCTATTTCTACTCATAAGAAAGTCTTTGGTTTTTCTATGTGTGGATTCAAATGAAAACCACTCATCATCATTTATAATAGCATAGCTATGTAAATATTATCCACTGACAGTCCAGGAGTTTGCAGCAATCCTTTCCATCATAATATACCCCAAAATTCTTCCATCACCATGTCACCAATGAATCATCATCCTGATTTCTTGTGTTCATTCCTCTTTTATTTTATCCCCTCTCCTTCTCCCTCCCTTGCTGTTTGCTTTAGTTCTGTCATCAGTTTGATAGTTTTAACTTTTCCTTGTCCTTCTATTTGTTTTTTTGCTATATTCCACATATAAGAGAAATTCTGGTGTCTTTTTCTTTCTGACTTATTTATAATAGCATGATTCCTTTTAGCTCCATTCATGTTTCCACAAATGACATGAGTTTTTCTTTTTGATAATTAATATTCCATTGGGTAAATATAACACAATTTTATTACCAAGTTTTCTGTTTTGGAGCACTGGAGTTGTTTCCATAACTTTACTATTGTGAATGGTACTATGCAGCAATCATTTCTTTACCACAGATTTAGTGGCACAAATCTCATGGCAGACAAGGTATATACTTATATACTTAATGTATATTTTGTGGATTTTCCTTTCCCTGATACCTTCACTTAGTTTTTCATGTGCTCATCCAATAAATTCATGTGCTCATCCAACAAATACTTACTAAGCATCTATTATAGTTATGCAAGACAAAACAGTCAATAAAACAAAGTCTTGCTTTCATAGAACTTATTTTGTAGTGATGGGGTTGGGACAGAGAATACACAAGTTAACACGATGGCATGTCACCATGTTGAGTGGTTTTGTGTTGTAAGAAAATAAAATAAAATTATTAGGCTTAAGAAAATTAACAAATGTTGCTGTTAAATAGGGTGCACAGATAAGACTTCTAAGATAAAGTAACACTTGAACCTGAGGGGAAAAGTTCTGTAGATAATAGTGAGAAGAATAGAAGTATAAAGGCCCCAGAAGACAAAATAATTTGTGTGCTTAAGAACTAATGATTCCATTTGGCCTGAGGAGCATGAAAAGGGTGATAGTTGTAGAGACCAGGGTCAGAACAAGAGCAGGAGACTAAATTAGATACAGCCTTATGACTTCTAGATTTTACTCAAAGTAGGGAAGGATAGAAAAAAATTGTGCAAATGAATGACAACATTGTATTTCCGTTAGAATATCACAAAGGTTCATATGAAGACTTTTATCAGGATGAATTCTGGGTATATTATTTCAACCTATAAGATTTTCCAAAGTCGTATATAAAAACTGATGAACTCTTACCATTTGTGACAACATGAATAGAATTAGGGAGGATAATGTTCAGCAAAATTATCAGAACAAAAACAAATACTGGATGACCTCACTTATTTGTGGAACATACAGAAACATATCAAAGTGATACAGGGTGGTGATGCAGTTGAAAATTGAGTGGGTGCCAAAATGCCCTGGTGGGTGGCGTCTGAGAGAAAGACCCATGAGAAGAAGCTATAAGCAGGAAAAGGGGGGATAAAAGGGACAAGGGAAGAGTGAGAAAAGAGATATGAGAATGGCAAACTGATAGAACAGGCCCATGTGGCCTGCCAGGGGAAGCCCCCTGGAAAAGTGAGCTGGTGGTAAAAGGACCCATGGTGGGAGAGTGACAGGAGGAAGAATAGCCAGTGTGGAGTCGGATGCCAGAATGGCAGGCTGGGAGGTGACCAGGGGCTGCTGAGGGCAGACCTGGTGAATTTGGCCAGACACTGCCAAAGGTGGGCCTGTTAAAGAAAGTGCATGGAGCCACAGCAAGGTGGCATGGAAACTAGCTGCAAAGCCAGTACTTGGGAAAGCCAGGGATTTGGAAAGCTGAGTTTGCATTAGCATTTGTTGAAAAAGTTTGAAGAGCCTTATTGAAGCGGAGCAGGTCAGAAAGCTGGAACGAGAAGAAGCAAAGAGAAGATGCTAGAGAAAGACAGGAATTTTCAGGGTGCCTGTCTCAGGTTTGAAGGGGGCACCATCTTGGACTTTCGAACTAAATGGTAGTTGGGGTAAAACAACTGGCCACTTGTGGCATTAATGACTTTTCATTTTTCCTGGTTAATTTTCCTTGTACGTAAAACCTTGTTGTTTAAATTGCTTTGTGACTTTGGCAACTGCTGTGAGCATGGGTGAGACAAATCTGGTAAGAAGCTGGGTGGTGGAAGCCGCATTTTTAAAATGCCACCAATTTTGACCTGATTTTAAAAGAGCCCATCAACACTGAACCAATAATTAAGTGTTAACATCTGATTACAAAACTGAGGGTGACAGGGTGGGTGTGGGAGAGATGAGGAATATGGTGGAGGCTTGTTGGGGCATTGCTGGTAGGCAGGGTGTTAAAATAAACATCTGTAAAAATTCAAAACTGTAAAATCCATAGGAGGTAAAACAATGTCAACTTGTTGTATCTCAAACAAAGTAAATAGATTTTCTGATGCATTAGAAGTAGGATGTATAGGGAGAGACAGAGAAAAGTTGAGACTAATTCCAAAGCACCTATGTTTTTGGTAGCAATACTACCATTTATAAAGGAACAATTAAGTAAGAAGCAGGGTTGGGTACCTGGTTTGAACTAATATCTGAACTAGATGATTTTTACATTGTCTATGTTGTATTCCCTGAAATCTTCCTTCATTATTACAGTAAGGTGAGGCTGTTTTTTTGCTTTCCCTGGGTGCCTTTTCCCCTTAGATTTTTATAGTTTACTGTATACATCCAAACTGAATTCCTAAGAATACGAGGTTTCAAATTTTCAGTGACCTTGAATATATAAAAATATCTTAATTTTCCTCTTACCTTTAATTAATGGTTTATTAGCTATTTGTAATTTTCTGCTGGGGAAGGGAGTGAAACATGAAGCTAGGAATCTTGCATCAAAGTTTGTTATTAGCAAACTGTTAACAATTTGATATTATTTCTTTGCAGATAACCCAGTGGTTCTCATTGAGGGCTTTGAAAATATTATTTTTCTTCATTATTATAAGTTTGCAAAATGATACCCTTCATTTAGGTCTTTCTAGATTAATTTGATTTAGTTCTCAGTGACTCTTTTACTCTGAAGACCAAAGGTTCTGTTCAAAAAATTTATATTATTCCTTTGATAATTTTCTATCAATAACTCTATGCTCTCTTTAATTTCTGTTAGTAAGAACATTGAACATATTATCTTATACATCTCTTACATTTTTCACATATTTTAAGTTTCTTTATCTTGTGTCTATTTAAATCCTAACATAGCTTTTGAATGTTGCATGACAATGACATGTTTTATTTTCCAAGAGATTCATCATTCTCTTGTTTCTTTGTTTAACAATTTATAACATCCCCCATCTCTTTTTAATTCTCCTTGA
Source organism: Uropsilus gracilis (assembly GCA_004024945.1). Lineage (NCBI taxonomy): Eukaryota > Metazoa > Chordata > Mammalia > Eulipotyphla > Talpidae > Uropsilus > Uropsilus gracilis. Next base: position 5,894 of record PVHY01014747.1, on the reverse strand, counting down.
TTTCTAATTAAAAAGTTTATTTTGTGGAGGTTTATTATCTTTTTATGAAGACATATTTTCCTGGTGTTTCTTTTGGTCTTTTACTTTCAAATGATTCACTTTCCTAAAATTATGGGTGTTTGTTGTTGTTGTTGTTTGTTTGTTTGTTTGTTTGTTTGTTTTTGTACTTCATCCTGAACAATAATGTTTTAAAGCACTGCTTATGTGCACTGTTAATACAGGTAATATTTGATGGCTGGATCCTCTGTTATTCTAGGGCTTTCTTTGATGTTCTATACCCACTTTAGACACACTAGTTCTCTTTAAATGGTTTATTTAATTTTTTTGAGCAGAAGCCTATCTCAGGCAAGCAACAGAAAACTGACTACTGGGCATTTCAGGCAGCGTGTAGCCACAGCGTGGGGAATGGACTTCAAATGTTTTACAGACAGACTTGACTTTAAACCTCTGCTGTATTGTTAACATATTTTCATGCCTCATATTTTTTAATCTTGAGATTCTTGTAACTCCTGCTCTGGACCCATTCTCTTTTTTCAGCTGCTTTTTCTACTCAAAATTTGTTTTTGCCATGTCTCATTTTCCTTTTGAGGTTTGAGGAAGGAGAAACGGAGAGAAGAGGAAAAATGCATGTGATTGGTTCACCTTTTGTACTAAATTTCTGAAGTGCAACATAATCGTAGGTGTTTCCCCAAAGTATGTGCTCCCTTAGTTAGTAGACACCATGGACAATATAACTATAAAGACAAATATGTGTAAGGACCCAGCCAGTCCTGGGTGTGCGACTTGAATGCATATAAACATTTCCATAAAAAGACTAATCTACCCTCTAATCCCAATCAACCACCCACTGCAAAGTGATGGGAAAAAAATGACAGGTATTTAATACCACTAAAATGACTTAATCCCACAGTGTCTTGTTGGGTAATGCTCTCAAAGTAATTCTGATTGTGCCTGTTGTTACGCTGTTAATATTACTAAATGTAATACCAATGCCCACAGAGAGGCAATGGTTATTTTTCATGGAAACTCCATGGTTCCAATTTGTATCAATTGGATATTAAATAAGACACAAAAATAACTCACAACAAAGGGCAGGAAGAAGTAATTTATATGTCATAAATTGGATAATATGTTGTGATGAAATCTAAACGCTACTGATTATATTTAATGTTTAGGAAAGAAAGCTGTGTTGTCCTTGAATTCTACTAGTTTGACTAAATTCACTTTTAAAAAAGTTGAAATGAGGGTATCAAAATAATATTGAGTAAATTTCTAGTTGTCTGTCTCCAAATAAAGAGATTTGACTAAAGTATCCCTTTCAAATAGTTTGTGTTTCTAAAAATAATCTTACTTTAAGAAGGTCTCTATCTATAGTTGTTCTGTAGCAACCCCTGGAGGCAAAGAGAAGACCTTCATTTAAGTGAAAAGCTAGCCTGAGAACCGCCTCAAGGCAAAAGCCATTATACATTTCTCTTCCATCCTTTAGACAAGCAAAGAGCAGATACATTTGTATCCCACTGATACAAATCAGCCCACAACTTGGCTCTCATTAGCTCTAAGTCTATGGAAATCTTTGGAAGCTTGGATCACCACACAGAGCTCATTAGCTGTTTAAAATTAGACATTCTTTTTATGAGCAGCAACGGGAGTCCTTCTGTAACACAGGTGTATATATATCAACCCCCTAGGCTTTGTTAGGTTAACAAAGTGCATTGAAAGCACTCACCTGGTGTCCTTGGCTGTACTTGTTAGCTCAGATTTCATACTCAGCCCTAAAACAGAGCAGTGATTGGTAGATCCTAATCCATTTAAAGTCTAGGAACTGAGTACTCAGTCTTTTTTTCTATCTGTTTTTAATCCTATTTCTATGTACTATTTACTTCTATTTCTGAAAGTGTTGGGTGAGGGCGTTCAGTTACTAGTGCCTAGTAGGCTAAAACTTTGCGGAAACATATTCCTCCAAGAGATAAAGGATTCAGAAATGAAAATACGCCTCCATTTGAATTCTACTTTATAACGAGGGCTACCCTTTTTAGCTTCATGAGACCAGAAAGTGAAATTGCCTCTCCTTTCTTTGATGTAATTATAGCCATGGATGTCCAAAACCTTTTAATTTATGTCAAATTAAGGCAAGTATTCAAGCTAACACTAGCTGAAATGGTTTTGTTTTATGGGTTCCATGTGATTTGTAAGATTCTGGGAAGCACTGGGAGAACTGGGGAGGCACAATGTGTTCACTTTCAGTAAAAAAGATGTCCTAAAGGAAAAAAAAAAAAATCTACAGCTCCACAGATCCACAGCTCTGGATAACGGGTCAGGCGATGCCTGCAACCTTGTTAACTCTCTGTGGTGTTGCTTCCGTTATTTCCCAAATTATCTAGACAACGTAGAAACACATTTCTCCTTATTATGAAACAATGGTGTGGTACATAAAATGTCAGTCAGCCGCCCCATCACCTCATAGCATTCAGGTGTAAATCCTGAAGAGGGCATTGAGTTCAATTTGCCTTGAGCGTGGAAAAGAAGCAATTACTTAGCTGTTAAGAAAAATCCTAATATCATTATCAGATAACCCTAGTAACCACCTGATATCTGGCTATTATTTTTAATGGATTTAAAATACATTTTAAAATCTCAAATTCAAATCATATGGAAATAATAATATAAGTTATCATAAAGGTGTTTGGAGATAATTCTAAATGTCAATTTAGCATATTTTCCTATATTGGTTTTCTAGAGTGAAGGAATAGCTTCTTTCATGAGGTATATGTCCTTTGGTCAAATGAAAGGGAAATCATTTTTAAAGGTCAGTTAATATAGTGAGGTAAATGTAGTTACTAGTGTTCAAATCTCACTATTGTGTTTCAACAAGACTCCCCACATTTTTTGACTAAAACTGTGCACAAGAGTATGGCGGTTTATCTCCTTTGTTCCTATTTTCCCTACCATGTTGGTCTTCCCAGAATGTCTTATTTGGCTCAAGTCACTTTGGCCAATGTGTCTCACTAGATTATTGTCTCTGATTTTGGAACAGAAAGACTGACCACCAACACCACATATATTTCAAGGGCAGCTCCTGTAATTCAGAAGATCTGAATTCTCTTCTATTCCCAGAACGATAAACAGTTGGTGATCCCAGGGAAAAACAAAGATGTGAAATTGATTCATGATGAAATTGATTAATTAATTAAAAATAAATTTTAAAAAAGGATTCTCTTAGAATCAGGGAACTAAGCCTTCTTAAAAAAAAAAAAAACCCAGAAAATCTGACAATTCACACATAAGTCTTCAATCCAAGAACTGGATTTCTCAGACATTGTGTGGTGGGACCATAATCATTTAATCATCATAATCATTTAATAATCATTTAAATTGAACAAATCTTGGTTAACAAACAAGATATCCGCATATTAAAGAGGAACTAGTTGCAGGACATGGTCGTGCATGCCTGTGGTCCAAGACCAGAAGGCGAGAAGATCACTTGAGTTCACGGGTTTGAGACCACCCAGGGCAACATAACAAGACCTGGTCTCGTGAAAGCAGCCGGTCATGATGGCGGGTGCCTGTAATCCCAGCTACCTGGGAGGCTGAGGTTGGGAGTCGCTTGAGTCCATGATTGGGACTATCCTGGCCAACATAGTGAGACCTATTCTCAAAAGAAAAAAAATAAATAATAAAAGAGGAACTAGTTTTTCTACACATTCTGTCCTCAGATAACTTTGTATACATAACTTTAACTAGTTCTTATACTGAACTGGCTGTTAACCAACTGTAGAGAATTTGTCTTATTCAGGGGAAAAATATTCAGTAAGTGTAGTTTTTAAAACAGAAATTTAAAAAGTAGTTATGTGCAACCTTTTATAATGATAGTGATATAGTTAGAAAACATTTATTTAGTCTCTCTTCTCTAAATGGACACCCGTGAGATGAACAAAGCAGTCATGACAAATGAATTATTAGTTTATTGAAAAATTAAACACTGGCCATTTGCATCAGATTATTTCAGTCTAAATTTTCTGTGCTTAAATATTTGCATCGATGATATGTCCTCTCAGCCTTGACTTTTTCAGTTCATAAACAGTAACAAGCAAAAAGAAACTGGGGACTGGATATCACATTGTGTTGTTAATTTGCATCAGATGTCAACAGAAACCTTTAAAAATAATACAATTCTTCTTGATTATGTTGTCTACTGTGATATTCTCCTATTTCAGAATTGACACTCAAATTCAGGAATGCATTTTAAGTTTGCAGTTTTTAACTAGTCCAGTTCAGGTTGTAGTATATATAATTTCTTTAGTAAGTATTAATGGGTACTTGAAGTATTAATGGGGCTTCATTTCACCAGTGGGTCTGCATCTAGAAAATTAGCACAACTGATCGTTCATTCTTAGCTATACTAAACAGTAAAACAATCATTTCAAGAAACAAAATTGCACTGAAAAGAAAAATTGACTTTGGTCAGATGAGGCAGACACTCTGGGTTGAACCCCTAAAATAGCGTCGCATAATCTACTCCCCTTAAATGCAGGTAGAAACTGGTACTTGTTGTGGCCAAAAGAATAGAACAGAGGTGAAGGGAATTTTCAGCTGCATGAAAACCCCAGTTGAGCTTGGTTGCAAATTAATTCTGATTTAATCAAGTGAAAGTCCCCAGGTGAAGAACTGAGCCTCATACACCTTCCAGCTTTTTCTCTACTGGCCTTAAAGAGTCAAGGGACCTGAGCTGTAAGCTGGAATGGGAATCTATATTATCTGGAAGAAGTTACTAGGTCTCAGGTGAGAGTTCAGTCCCAGTTGACACCTGATTCACAGACTGGTAACCCCCTGAAGCAGAGAACCCCACTAAATAGTGCAGGGTGTGTGACTTACAGATATTGAGTTAGTACGTGTGAGCTGTTTTAAATCATTACATTTGTGGCAACTTGCTACAATAGCAAGTAAAAAACTGATATGTTGAGTAAAAGAGTTTCATATGAATGATATGTGGGACAATAATTTGTGTTATTTTAATAAGTGAAACTGAGACTGGGAATGGATTTGGGAATTTAGGAGTTTCTCTTCAAACTTGCTAACTTCTAGCCAACCTCTCTTTAAATAGAGGAAAGAGGAGAGACATAGGACATATTTTCCCAAGCTATCCCCAAAAGAGTTTTCCAAATCATATCAAACCACATGACCTAAAATAACACTAGCAAAACACTGGCAGTGTTTTCACTTTACAGGTTCTAACATAAGAAAGAAATCCTCCCCAGTTTTTTTCTCTGGTTGGCAGAAACAAGTACTAACTTAGGTCTTTGCTAAAAATCTAAGCGGTGAAATGTGAACTTACAAAGGGTGGGGCATACCTGTAGCCTGGAGCAGCAGAATACACTTTCGAAACATTCTGACTGGATTGCTGAGACCTACACTGCCTGAGAAGTGCCCTGAAGTGAATAAGGATCCAGTACCCTTTCCAGAAATGAATTTTTTGAGACAGTTGTCTCAGTTGAGCAGTGCCTCAAGTAGAAACTCACTGTGGGAACTGGATGTGGTGGAGCACACCTGTAATCCCAGTGCTGGGAGGCTGAGGCCAAGGATCGCTTGAGTCCACGGGTTGGAGACTACCCGGGCAACATAGCGAGACCTAGTCTCAAAAAAATAGGCAGGTGTGGTGGCATGTGCCTGTAATTCTAGCTACCTGGAGGCTGAAGCTAGGGATGAAGGAAGGAAGAAACCTCCCTGCAGGAAATAGGCATTTCAGACAGTGGTGACTTCTTGCTATTGCCATTCCTAGCTCCCTTGTGAGAGGGCAACTATGACTTGCCACAATTTTCTTTTCTTTTTTCATTACAGAGACAGACAGGAAGGAAGGAAGGAAGGAAGGAAGGAAGGAAGGAAGGAAGGAAGGAAGG